>CAODLS010240045.1:0-29760 GCA_948243855.1 Flueggea neowawraea
ACCCAAATTTATAAAAAATAATTATCCAAAAATAATTATTCCAAAAATAATTATTCCCAAAACTAATTATTCAAAATAATTACTCCAAATATAATTATTCAAAAATAATTATAAAAATTATTCGGGGTATTACATTCTTCCCCCCTCAAATGAAATTCGTCCTCGAATTTCCAGAAGATCCAGATCAAAAGAAAATCACAAAGATTTACCAAAATCACCAATACAACTAGAATCTCAATCTAATCAGACGTCCAAATTCCAATTCGAACATCAAACTAAGTCTATATGCAAATGTTCAATTTCAAACTATTGCCACAGTACCGAGATGGATATCGAAGTATCAAAATAAAGTCAGAAAGACATACAGAGGCAAATCAAACTGACTCAATCAAAAATACCTAAGCTCTACAACCGACCCAAAGAATACGAACCTAGTGCTCTGATACCACCCTTGTCACGACCCATTTTCCGGGACCATGACCGGCGTAAGAGGTGAACCGTCTATGAGAGCCCGGCCCATCCCGCACAAGCCTCCATAGTGCAGAACTTCTACCCAAATATCATATTTAAAGAAATATGAAAAACAAATAAAAGTATCTTTGCTTATTAAAAAAAAACAAAACATATATAATATTAAATGCGGAAATTATTTCAAATTAAAACATTTGAAATGTCAAAAACATAAACACCTCCCACAGGAACCCGGTATGGAGCATCTAACAAATCATACAAATGGGCCCGGTCAAAAGGGCACTTACCTCAACATCAGAATCCCTCACTGAGCATCAAAAGCCAATGAATATAATTCCTCAGAGTTATCTGCAAGATGATAATAACAGGAGACAAAACAAACAAAGAAAAATGGTCAAACCCTGTGAGTGAGGGACAACACTCCAGATCGCCTCATACGTGTCTCACAAAGACTGATTTGAAAACCATTTGAAAGCTAACACATGTGGTATACGACAGGTATACATATGTATACACTATATACATAATATAGTTTCCACGAAAACATTTCGAAATCGTTTGCAACCAAAGCAAACAACATGCACAAAATCATTCTAGAACTAAACCAGAATCTTTCAAGAATCTTTCCAAACTTTATTAAAGCTACATGCTTTCCAAACCCAAAGCAAAACCTTTCAAAAACCCTTTCATCTTATCGAAGCTTCAAAATAAAACCTTTTTAGGTTGTACTACATATTTCCGAAATTCAAAACTCTTTTATCTTATTCTCTTATCCAAGTCCAAAACTTTGCCACGTAGGGTTTATTTTTCAGAAAATTTTCAAAATAGCTAAATCTCAAATGTTTTAAACAAAAAATCTTAAAGTACACTTCCGAAACCCTTTTCTTTTTATCAAACCTCATAATCCAAAACCTTTGTCTTGTAGGCATCATAATACTAATAGTATTATTTTCAAATTCATATCTTATCAAAACATATTCCAAAAATATCAGAGTCAAAACATATTTCACGGATAAGGGACCATAAATATAGTGTGGTGAGATCTAAATCACTACTCAATCACCTCGTCGATGATTGGGATCATGCCACCAATCCATAATCCAATCATGTGTCCTCATCAGAACAACATGGCTATCAACTACCCTGATAGCTGGGTATAATCCAATCATGTGCCCTCGTCAGAACAACATGACTATCGTCAGCCCCGATAGTTAGACCATAACATGCATTGGTATACCAAAGGCTACGTACCCCGTAGCATAGGTGTCCCGTCTCCAAAACATTATACATAATATACTTAAATCCAAAACATAACGGTCATGTGACCGAGCATATCCAAACGAATCAGATATATATGATATATCGTATATATATCATCTTCCAAGTCAATTTCCATAATCCAAATATATATATATATATATATATTTTCAGAAATCGAATCTTTATTTTCGAAAAGATATTCAAAAATCTAAACAAATACTGTTTATCGAAAAACGTGTCACATTTCCCAAATCCATTCCATAATTCAAATATATATATATATATATATATATATATATATAATATATTTGTCTTTTGGAAACAAAATCTTTATTTTGAAATGATGTTCGAAAACTCGAACAACTACTGTTTATCGAAAACATATCAACGCCCTTAAAATCGGATTCATAAAGCCAAAACATGCATATCAGAATCAAAACAGAGAGAGAATATATACATACGTATGTATCAGTTTTCAAAAACAGAGTTTGACTATTCATTCACCAAAGCCAAATTATTAACTTAACCAATCCTTAGATTAGTCAAATTTCAGAATATGTGTGATACACATCAAAAACAAATATACGTTAAAGAGACACAGCCTATGTGTCTGAAGCTGTCATCCACTTACCTGGATGCCGAGCTTCCAAACTCACTGACCGCCGGTCGATGACTGGTCGCCTCAGAAACCGAACCGAGCTGAAACAAATATTTCACAAATAAATTAATACAATGACTGTGGCAATGCAGAACACATATGAAATGCAAATGCAACCTATTTCGATAGAAGATCTATCACTCACGACCCAAAATCAAACTTAGTGTAAAATTATTCCCAAAACTAATTATCCACCAATAATTATTCAAAATAATTACTCCAAATATAATTATTCTAAAATAATTATAAAAATTATTTTGGGTATTACAGTGCCGCTCTTTGTCGATGTCACCGCGACATCGGTCTTCCAAGTTCATTGACACAGCCAGGTTTGATCCCTTTCAACGTCGGTTGTCTCTTCGTCGCATCATCCAGATTAGGCTTTGTTCCTTTCAACGACAACGATCATGGGAGGCGGTAGAGACAACAAATATAGCAAAGATTTTGAAGAGGAGATTGAGGGAGAGTGGGTACGAGGTGAAGAGAATGACTGTCGGGGATGAGAGAGAGAGAGAGAGAGAGAGAGAGAAATTGACAGTTAGAGAACATATATTGTGGCATTTGTAAAATTTAAATCAAAATATTTCATAACAGACAATATAGTCCACTTCGTTAGAAATGTGATATTAAAATGTCAAGAAAAGCCAGGCAATATAATTTTCTTAACATTATTAATTTAAAGTTAATAAAGTGGTCAATAAGCAAATTACAGAATAAAATTAACAAATCTCTCTTAAAATCATACCTATTTAATTAGGAAACAAAAAATTATGGTGGTCAATTGCCCACCATGGTCATAACGTTGCTTCGCCACTGAGTAACTAACTCTTCATTTCTAAACTCTTGACTTTGCGACTTTCATAAATTTTTGTACTCTTCAAGAAAATCCTTTCTCATTTATGCTGTTAGCTAGAATTTATAATGTATTATCAGCTTTTTCGAAACGAATTATAATTTGTCTTATCACTTGAAAAATCAAAGAATTTGTAATGTATTTAATTTTATAATAATTAATGTAATTAGATGATAATTAGAAAAATAAATAGAATAATTTTTAAATATTTAAATATTTTTTTAGCTTTTCACATTGGTTTAATTATCAGAAAATGTATTAAATTATCAAGTCTTATAGTATTTTTTGTTTTCTCAGTTCAATAACAAATTATTAGCAATATTTTTAGTGCTTAATTTCAATACAACTTGTAGGAAAAAGTAGCAGCATTCCCATATTAAGTATTGCTAAACATGCTTTTAATTGTGATAACATTATGTTGAAGCAGATCAGAGTATCTGGAACTTTATCAAATGCTCCATTTATATTACACGTGGATTGCGACATGTATGTCAACAATCCACTAATTGTTCGTCATGCAATGTGTTTGATTTTGGGTTCCAAGAATGAAGGTGATAGCGGTTTTGTTCAATTTCCGCAAGTTTACTACGATGGTCTAAAGGACACCCCTTACGGAAACCAATATGTTGCTTTTCATGAAGTTTGTTCAAAATTTCACTCTTATGTTATTAACAAAGTACTTAATACTTTTTATCAATATTTTTGTGTCGATCGATCGATTTTTATCGTTGATTGAGTCCTTTAGCTTTATTTCGGTGCCACTGCTGATAATTTTTAATATCATAATTATTTACTAATTATTAGGTCATCTACAACTCAAAACTCTATTTTACAATAATTTTTCACAAAATAAAAACATCTCCAACTTATAACTCTATTTATAACTCTAAAAAGAATATTATCTCAATATTCTTTCTAAATCACATTTTCTATCATTATTTTTTCACAAATTAAACACAAATTTAATTTTTCTTAATTATTTTTTAAAAAAATTAATAATGTGGATTGACATATTATTATTATTATTTATTTTAATTAAAAATAAGTAAAATTTAATCGTAATATATTTTTAATTAAGAATTAATAATGAAATAATAAACAAACAAATATTATATTGATTTACAAATGAAAATACACGCAACAATTAGAAAGAAAATAATACATAATTATTCAAAAATTATCTGAATTCTTATATTGCTCTATAAATGCTCGATCAATGCATTGTGAAGTGAAATATGTGCATCTTTATCATTGATTTGTTTGTATCATGCAATAAATTTCTCAAACCATATATTTTCATCTCGTGCAAATTCAACTGTATCGTGCAATGAATTCATCTTGTGTTACTCTATTTTTAACTCTAAAAAAGAATATTCTCCCAATATTCTTTTTAAATCACATTTTCTATCATTATTTTTTCACAAACTAAATACAAACTTAATTATTTTTTTAATTATTTGTTAAAAAAATTAATTTTGTCGATTGAGATATTAATATATATATATTATTTTTTATGAATTTATTTTCCATATAATTTTATGAATTAATTAAATTGTTAATTAACATTGTATTCAAATTAATTATAAAATTAATTAGTCAAAACCGGATAAAAATAAAATATACAAAACAATACAAAATATTCTAATAAATAATTAATATTCATATAATTGAGAGTAATTTATATAAATGAAAATAGAATAAATAAATAAAAGAACAAAATAAAAAAATTATAGCACCGTGGCGTGGCACTGTAGCGGATCCCAAATTAGCGCCGAATGTAGCGCATGGTTAGAGAGTAAATAGTGCCCAAAACCAGCACAAAAATAGAGTTTTAACGTTGGGTTGGAGACGCTCTTGGCTGCAAACTAATGTACAAAGCTCATAATTATTTGTAATTCGATCACCGTTAATATTCCTTAACTTTATTTGTAATTGTTAGTCATTCTACTGATCTTTCAAATTAATACGGTTGAGATTTTTATTTTTTAGGACTTGTGAAGTTTGGTTAAACTCTAGACCTCTTATAAGGGAAGAGGAATTTTGCGACAGAAAATATTGTCATGTTTCTAATAATGAACTTTTATCATTTTTTTTCAATGTTAATTAGCATGTATTCCCTGGATTTGTGGGACTTCATGGACCCTTCTACCTGGGGACAGGCAATTTCCAAAGGCGAAAAGTAATCTACGGTTTATGTCCAGATCACATAGGATATCAAGCAAAACGCCTCACTTCAATTCATGGTACGCCGTATGTAATCTTTATTGATCTTAACTAATTTTGATTCTCGCAAAGGAAAAAGAATTGATGATTGCTCAGCCTGTTACTAATTACAGTTGATTAAAATTTGCAGGTAATTTGGATGATAAGGAACTGCTAAATATATTTGGTAAGTCGAAGGAATTCATTGAATCAGCTTCTATTGCACTGCAAGGGAAGACTACCAAATCCGAGAAAAGTATTTCCTCCTTAGCTGAGGCTGCACACCAAGTTGCTGCTTGTGACTATGAGTACGGCACCCAATGGGGTACAAAGGTTTGAATATTTATGATTAAGCTCAATTTAACTGTTGATTCGTGGTTATCAAAAATGGAAATTTTCCAATCTCTTTATATATAAATTGCCCTGAAATTTTATTTATTTAAATCACAAAAGTCGTCTACAAAATAGTATAAGTCAAACTCTTTATGTTCGAATTAATGGGCTTGTAACTCACTGGTATTAAAATCAACCCAAGAACCAAAAAATTGTGAGTTCGATTTTTTATTAGAGCAATTAAAATGATTTATCAAAAAAATTTTAAATTTGAATACATTTTCATATCACATCATTTACGCTTTTGAAAGGTGTTTGCAATATTGTTCTCTGAAAAATGCTTGCACATATTTACATATTATATCACTCTTTAAGTGTATCGTAATTTTACTTATAAAAAAAAGTATATCAAAATTCTAAAACAATGCGTCAGTTTTTCTTTTTCTTTTTTTTATCAGTATGCCTTAGTTTTTCTACTATTTTATTATACCACCCAATAAATTTAATAATCCGTAATCTATCATATATTTATGTTTTGGTACAATGAGTAAACCTTGTGTTTTTCAAAAGTACGAAAATAAATTATTAGATCTAATTTTACTAGTATATTATATAACTTTCCTTAATCAAACGATTCTACTGTGGCAATTAGCAAATTTCTTTTGGTAACAGATAGGGTTACAGTATGGATCAGCAACAGAAGACGTCCTCACAGGATTACTGATCCATGAGAGAGGTTGGAAGTCTAAATATTGCTCACCAAACCCTCCAGCCTTTCTTGGATGTTCAGCAACAAGTGGACCAGCTTCGATGGTTCAACAGAAAAGATGGGCAATTGGTTGGCTTGAAATCTTGTTCAGTGGTAGAAGAAGCCCCTTACGTACTGTTTTCACTAGTCGGCTCCAAGTTAGACAGTGTTTGGCTTATTCCTGGCTTTGCATGAAACCTGCACGCTCGGTTCCTGATATGTTGTATATGGCGTTACCTGCTTATTGCATCATCACCAACTCCAGCTTCTTGCCTAAGGTATGTTTGTATTGACCTATTATCACCACTAATCAATATACTCATGAAAAAATGTTTTTTCTTCTAAAGTTAGGATTTTTTTTCGTTCTCTTGATCTCTAAGAATTCATTGTTCGTCCAATTAACTGTTTAACACCAGAGATAATCTCAGTTCTACTAAACAACTCTAAATTACAAAATAATAAATTGATACTAAAATTAATATAGCTTAAAGGTTAGACTAAAACGGCCGATAAAAATACGTAGTGCATTACATTGTAAATGTTATTAAATCTTCCGTTTCCACCAAAATGACAATGTGAATGCTACATTATTTATCAAATGGTTATCATGTGTAAATAGTGTTGGTGACACATCAACATTCAATGAGAATTCGGATAAAAAATTACCGGAATATAATTTCTAAGTTTGGTATTTCACAACTACTTTAAAAAATTTTGAGCAAATCAAATAGCTTCAGCTTTCAAAATTTAAATGTTATTAACCATAATTTTTAGTTGTGTTTATATGTATATTATAATTATCTAATAATCTGAAGTGATTTGAGAGCAGGATCAAGTCATATGGATTTATGTTGCTCTTATCTCTAGCTACAACCTCTATACAATGTTAGAGTACTTCCAAATTGGACTGCCAATTAGAGAGTGGTGGAAAAACCAAAGAATGGAAAGAATAATCACAATCAATGCACGGACAGTTGCAGGTTTAAGTTTCATACTCAAATTTCTAGGAATATCTGAAACTGTCTTTGAAATTACACCAAAAAAATATTCAAAACCCACCAACGACGACGATGATGAAGCTGGTAGGTTCACCTTCGATGGGTCGCCAATTTTTATCCCTGGAACAACCCTTTTATTATTGCACTTGACTGCATTGATAATGAAACTTTTGGGGTTGCAACATTCAGTTAATGGTGGGAATGGTTCAGCCATTGGAGAGAGTTTGTGTAGTGTTTTGGTGATTATATGTTTTTGGCCATTTGTTAAAGGACTGTTTGGTAAGGGAAAATATGGTATTCCTTTATCCACAATATTGAAGTCAGGGGTTTTTGTATTGCTTTTTGTGAGTTTATGCAAGGTTTAGTTGGGTTAAGCTAGTTTAGAGAGAAGTTTTATTATTTGGCATGAAAGAAAGTTCATGGATGTTAGAATTAGCTCGGCGTGCATGGTGCATTTCTGGAGAAAATTTTTATGAATCATAATGTAAATTATTGAAATGTAGTTTTTTTTTTCAGATGAGAATCGAGATTTGGTTAGCTTAATTCTCCAACACTCTCTATTTTTGATTAATTATAGTTTAGGAATATTTGTATGCTGCTTGGTGTTTTAAGCAATATTGGTGTCTTAAATGAAGACATCTTAACTCTAGCGTTGTATTACTATAATCCACTTTTTAGAGACCGGTAAACTAGACCAGTTATTAAACTTTTATCAGCGTTTGATGTCACAAATTCAACCATTAATGAGATCTTTTAGGGACTGTTGAAATTTAGCTGGCTCCATTCAAAAGTGTTTTATATGGATCTAAATGTTCTTATTGTCATTATTGATTAATTAAAATTTTGAATGGAGAAAAGACAAATATGGAGTTTTTGTTACTCTATTTAGCATATCGGTAATTATAAATGCTAAATTTAAACTTTGGAATACAGAAACATAAGATTAATGTTACTGAGATAGGAAAATATTGATCGTTATATAGAAGAATAAGAGATAAATTATACTAAGATTTTTTACTGTTTAATTTTAATGATAAGAGCATTATGGAAATATTTTGTAACCCTTCAGGGAGAAACATCAAATTTCGACAATTATGAAATCGAAGTGACTTTAAACATGGAAAAACTCCGACAACAATTTCAGTGCATTCTATTCGAAAGTTTGATTTAATTACCAAAGTTTCTAGTTTTGGGAAACCCTTTGCAGTGCAGAAGTCTTTACCAATCAGTTTTGCATCATAAGCATAGGACAAACAAAGATGCTTCAATTTGGGAAGATATTGAAGGATAGTAGATGGAATCTCAATTAATTTTGTATCAATTAAATCTAAAAAGATTAGATTCTTCAAATCGGCATCCAAGTAGGTAATTCTATTAGGGTGCCTTCTAATTGAAGCTCTTGGAGGAGGGATGGAGGGAAAATGGTTCCAGGTGAGGAAGAACATCAATAAATTTGTCTTCATAAAAGAAGCTTTCTGCTTTCATGGACAAGAATGTGAGGTTCTTCATATTCATGATGGTTTTTAAGTAGGTCATCAATATTTTCATGAGTAATGAAATAAGCACGAAGACTTCGCAGCTGGGTTAAAGTTCTTAATTCACCAATATTGTCACATCTAGCATCCATCCTTGGCAAGTGCCTCAAAGTTTTTATATGCAATACTTTTTCAGGGACTACATATAATCTAGGAAATTCCAGAGTCTGCAAATTTGGAAGATTACCCGGAGTTGGAATATTTCTTGATCCATTAAATTCCAAACTTCAAAACTTGAGACAAACATGCTCTCCCACCTCATTAAATAAGATATCAACTGCGGAGCCTGTGAAAGCCAATACTGACAGAGACCTTAGCCCAATTGCCCAAATATTGTATCTATAGTAGCTTGAGAAATCTTATTATAGAAAGAAGAAACCAAAAATAGAGATTGAATTTGGAGGTTTTTCAAGTGATGAGAAATTTCGGCGTCATCATGTGCATAAATGAGTAGACGAATGGGTGAATCAACATTCCTTGCATTAAAGTCTTTCTTGTTCCCATCAACAACACAGAGTCTGTGATATGGCTCTGTAACATTTAATATAGTTGTCTTGCGATCATAAAAAGGAGAATACCTATAGTTTTTAATAAGCATTCCAAGACTAACTAATTCATCAATAAAGGAAGAAGCAATGTCTTCCAAAGAAGAAGCATATGCTTCCCTTGCTTCATCTTCTATTAAACCTTCTGCCGCCATCAGTCTTACTACTCTCTTTTTCTCCATCATCCATACACAAGGACCATGACCATGATAGCAATAGAGATTACCCCATCGAGCTCGAGGAAGCCCAACAAAGGCTGAAGGACTGGGCTTGTTCAATCAGCCCAGCTGCTGAGGGAAATGCTAATAAAGAAAAACAAGAGTATGTTGCAGACGGGGAGGGAGCGTGACAATCAACAAGAGGAATCGAAAACAACCATGGTGGATGCGTGACTGTGTAGTGGCTTAGTGAGGCAATGATTGTGTGGGAAATTCTATTCTGTTATGCTGTTAACTTTTGTTTTTATTCAAGAGTCTATAAAAGGATTGTAACGTCACCATTTGGGTATGTTGAATGATATAATTTTCTGCTCTTCTCTCTTCTATTCTCCCTGTTCTTTCTCTTCTTCTCTAATTTTCTTTAGCTCAGCCAATCTATCTCACCAGTCAACCCTGACTCTACAGGATCTCTTATCAGACCATAGATAAGATAGAGAAGATTGCAATAATCTAAGCACGAGTTGAGAAAATGAGGAAGCTTTTCATACTTCGTTTTAGAAGAAGAAGAAGAAGAAGAAGAAGTCTCAACTTTGTCTTCTGACATGGACGCTGCATTTCCATCATCCACACAACTTGCACACACTCTTTTTCCAAATGGAACTGGAAGTCCCAATATATACAATAGAATGACAATTCAACAGGTATGAATTGAATTTCTAATAAATTAAAAAATTTTATTAAAATTTTTTTACAAATTAAAAATAAATATTAAAATTAGAGCTAATAAATAAATGAATAAATAAATAAATAATAGTAATAATAAAAAAGGGGGCCATGCATGCTAAACGACAAGCAATATGGGCAGTGGCGTGAGCTGAATGTCATGTAGAAAGATGCTCGTTTCGTTCAGTTGGCGAAAAAGAACAAACGGGGCGACGACAGGGTAGCATGGAAAACGACAGGAAGAATGCAGAAGCAGTCGTTCGTCCATGGAAGCAAACGCTATGTTGTCGGCGTCCAGCAACAGCCAGTCGCTCAACTAAACAAGCCCGTATATCAGGATTGCAAAATGGTAGGTCATTCAGACTAATCTGAAAACGGCGTGTATTTCGATTAAGTCTGAGAGTGGCATGTCGTTCGATTGATGTAGAAAATGACGGTCGTTCGGCTGATTCTGAACGTGTCGTGTCATTTGGTTGATTCTGAAAACGATGGTCGTTCGATTGAGTGGCGTGTGTTTGTTTGAGTCTGAAAACGATGGTCGTTTGTTTGAATCTGAAACCGACTAGTCGTTCGGTTGGGACAGAAGACGACGGTCGTTCGGTGGAGTCTGAAGACGACGGACGATTTGTTGAAATTAAAGAAGGAAAGCCACTTTGGTTGAAATGGAAAACGGTGGGTCGTTGGCTTCAGGGACTCAGTGTCGGGAGGCTAAACGACGCCGTCATCAGGCGGGACAAAGCAGTTCCTCACAGGATTGTTGAAACAATTGGCACCGCTCGGCACAACCACCACCCATCACCACAAGAATCCAAGAAGTGCACAAAATACGCAGAAATAAATATGTATGAGAATGAAAAGAATCAAAGCAAAAAGAAAAAAAAAGGGTGGTACTACAATGATGATTATTAAAATGAGTCTTTATTGAGAACATATTTAATAAATTAAGTAACTGAGACTCAAATTAAGTAATTTCAGCAACAATTAAGTAACAGTCATGGTTACTTAATTTATCACAAAATTAAATAACCGATGGTTAAATCAAGTAATGTCATCCAAAATTAAGTAACTTTTGGAGCTACAATTAAGTAGTTACCTCTTCAAATTAAGCAACAAATCCTGAATTAAATAACTCGAGTTCTCATAAAAGGAGTCATTATTGTAGTACCACAAAAAAAAAAAAGAAAAATAAACACACAATCAAAGTCGAAAGAAGTGGAACGAAAAACAAAACCAAGAGGAGAAAAACGAACAGCATTTTGAGGCATGATTGAAAGCTACATAAGGCTTGAAGTTGACGGCAAAGAAGATGAGAATATGACAAAAGCACTATATGTAAGTGCTAGGGCCTTAAGAAAGAAGAATAGGCAAGTGTGTTTATTTAGGAAGCTTGGAGATAATCTGCAAAGGAAAAATACAAGATTTGGTAAGGAAATCAATGCCAAAATCGGCAGCAAGGAGTAAATCATGGATTCGATTTGAAAGAAGCCAAAATCGGAAGTAAATCAAATTAGAATTAAAGAGGAAGACAACAACTTTTAGTGGGAAAAGCCAAACGGGTCCGAGAAAATCAAACAACCTATAAAAAATCAAGCGGGCCAAAAAACGAATTCAATGGCCCAAAGCGCAGAGAGAAAATCATGCTACAATCAAATTGGGTAGGCCCAGATTGTGGAAAAACCCAATAAAGTTTCTGGAAAGAGGAATATATGGCAATAAGGAGCCAAGCAATGGTGAGGTCTGCAAATTATTCCGCGAACATCACGAAAATTTCGGAAGATTACTTAGTTGCAAACAAAAATCGATTTGTGATCTTAAGGAAGCAAACAAAAGTTTTTGCTCTTATTTTCAAAAATACAAAAAAAAAAAGAGTGGGGAGAAATTAATGAAGCATAGCTAATAAAACCATCAGTTATTCCTCAGGACATAACGAAAAACGTTACAGGACATTAATGTCCTTTATTTAATCATTGTGCTATAAATAGATGAGAGGATATCTTGTTGAGGTACGTTTTAATAGCTGAATACACTTGCACTCTGCAGAATTTTCTACTAACTTGAGCGTCGGAGATTCTCCCGGAGAGCAACACGACCTCACCGTATTTCGTGTTTGCAGATTTCAAGGTGACGTTCATGTTTTCCAAAGAGTTTGAGTTCTTCAAGCTTAATTATTATTGTTGTTTATTCTCCGTGGCAACAACACAACGAATTGGAACGGCTTGCTTGTCAAATAATTCTTCAAAATCCATTTTTCTTCCTAATACTCTTTATGTCCCTCGATTTATAACCAATTTAATTTTTGTTGGACAACTAACCGATCATAATTCCTTAGTTAACTTTTCACCTAATGGTTGTGATGTGCAGGACCTTCAAACGAGGCAAGTGATCATGAAGGGGCATAAAGATGGGCGTCTGTTTCACCTTGATCTTAATCTGAAAAAGAATTCTCCATTTTGTCGTACTGTCACTTCATCTGCTTCACTTGAGAAAAACATTTGGGTTCTATGGTATCGTCGTTTGGGTCACCCACATACCAGTAGGTTAGAATATATGTTCACATCTCAGATTCTACCAGATAGATTGCATGATAAGAATAATATTTGACGTTGTCAAACTTGTGTTCTTAGCAAATTTGCTAAATTACCTTTTGTTTCTAATACTACTAAAGTTGATGCACCTTTTGATCTTATTCATTGTGATCTATGGGGACCTTCACCTGTTTTATATAGACTTGGTTATAAATACTTTGTTCTATTTATTGATCATTTTACACGTTATACTTGGGTGTATTTCTTACGCGCTAAATCTGAATTAGCCAATGTTGCCAAAACATTTGTCACTCTAATCGAAACACAATTTGGGAAGACCATAAAACTTTTTCAGTCTGATCCTGGTGGAGAGTTTTGTGCATCTGAACTTGTTAAATTATTCATTGAAAAAGGCATTTCAGCTTAACAATCTTGTCCTGGGACTCCTGAACAAAATGGGGTCGTGAAGCGTAAAAATCATGTTGTGGAAATTGCTAGAACTCTTTTACTAGAGTCTTGTGTTCCATCTCAATTTTGGGTCGAAGCTATAAATACAGTTGTTCATCTAATTAACAGGCAGACTACTGCTATACTTGGTAATCGACCTCCATTCTTTTCTTTTTTTTCATAAATTACCAAATTACATGCACCTTCGTGTTTTTGGTTGTGTTTGTTTTGTTTTGCTTCCACCACATGAACGACACAAATTATCTGCTAAGGCTGCTAAGTGCGTTTTTACTGGGTATAGTGATAAACAAAAAGGTTACATTTGTTATGATCCTCAGTTTCATCGCCTACATGTATCTCGTAATGTCATTTTTTTAGAACTTGTATTTTTATTCCTCAACCTCAAGTGCATTGGTTCCAAATTCTATTGTCTCTATGTTGTACAATTTGTTGGATCTTTCATTCTCTGGTTCATTTATTGTTGTTTCTGACACATCCATTGTGCCTCTTCCTGTTCACGAGCTTGAAGGTCCTTCCACTACTGTCCCAAGTACTGCACCACCATCGCCTTTGCCTCCTTTAAAACGATCTACTCGTGTCACTTTTGGTAAGCCACTTGATCGTTTAACTCTCTTTACTACTCTTAATTCTGTCCAAATTCCTTCTACTTATAAACAGGCAATAGAGAAACCATGTTGGCAAAAGGCTATGGCTGAGGAAACTAAGGCATTGACAGAGAATCATACGTGGGATTTAGTTCCACGACTATCTACTACTTCTGTCATAGGGAGCAAATGGGTCTATACTATTAAGGTTAAGCCTAATGGTACTTTAGACCGCTATAAAGCCTGGTTGGCAGCTCAAGGCAACAAGCAGGAATATGGAATTGATTATGAAGAAACGTTTGATCCACTTCCAAAAATGACTATAGTCAGAAATCTTCTTGCAATTGCATCTTGTCAACATTGGCCATTGTACCAATTGATTGTAAAAAATGCTTTCCTTCATGACTATTTGAAGCAAACTGTTTATATGGAGTGTCCCCCTAGTTATTCTCTTGGTGATTCTAATGTGGTTTGCAAGCTTAAGTGATCTCTTTATGGTCTCAAATAGACACCTCGAGCATGGTTTGACAAGTTGCACTCTACTATTTGTTCAATTGGTTTTCAACAAAGTTCTAATGATCCATCATTATTCACTCGTTGCTCTTCTCGTGGCATTGTTATTTTGCTTCTTTATGTGGATGATATGGTCATTACAGGTAGTGGTCAACACAAAATCCTTGAGTTTAAAAAGTTTCTTCATGATTCATTTCATATGAAGGATCTTGGGACTCTGACTTATTTTCTGGGTTTGGAAGTGTCATACTCCTCTCATGACCTCTTTCTTACACAACGGAAGTACATTGAGGATCTCCTCAAGTTAGCCAACTTGACTGATAATAAAGTTTGTTCCACTCCGATGGAACAAAATTTGAAATCACAACGTGGTAATGGTGCACTTATTTCTGATCCTACTTTGTATCGGCGCCTAATGGGTAGCCTTATTTATCTCACCATCACATGTCCTGATATCTTTTTTGTTGTTTAGGTTGTCAGTCAATTTGTTTCTCAGCCTCGACGTCCTCATCTTTCAGCACTTCATCAAATGATTCGCTATCTTAAGGGCACTTATGACCGTGGTCTTTTCTTTCCTTCCAACACACATCTTACTCTTAAAGCATATTCTGATGCTGACCATGCAGGGTGTGTTGACACTCGTCATTTTACGACAAGCTGGTGTGTTTGTCTGGGAGCTTCATCCATTTCATGGAAGTGTAAGAAGCAAGAAAGGGTATCCAAATCTTCTACTGAGGCTGAGTATTGGTCCACGTCCTATGTTTTTTTTGAAATTGTATGGCTTCGGCGACTTCTCATTGATTTTGGTGTTACTGGTGATCATACATCTATTCCTCTCTTTGCTTATAATAGTAGTGCTATTAGCATTGCCACCAATCCAGTTCATCATGAGTGGACCAAACACATTGAAGTTGATTGCCATTACATTCGTGAATTGGTTCAAGATAAATTTCTCTTCCTTGTTCATGTCTCATCCCATGATCAAATTGCATACTTGTTTACTAAACCTATGTCGTCTGCTTGCCATGCATATCTTGTAAGCAAATTGATGCTTGTTGACAACTATCATCAATTTGAGGGAGGTGTCAAACAGAGAAGATTTTGCCGACAATTAAGGAAGAAAATCTCTCCTAATATTTTCGGATTCATATTGTTTTCCTTGATTATCTATGTTTGCAATATATAGACGTAAGTATCGCTGTATATAATGGGGTTGTAACCTTTGTACAGTGATGCGTATACTCAATACATGTTTCTTCCTCTGTTCCATAGTTTAATATACATAAATGCCATAATTTTACTTTTCCATCTTCAACAACATGTCTTCATCGTGAAAAATGGGTATAATTTTTATACTCCATTTTTCATTTTAATTAATTTATTTATTTATTCGTTGCTGCACATATTTTTTTGATGGTCCGTTGTTAAATTTTCTCACGTACTTGTCCTGAGGAATCACTCAATTTTAATCACAAGTCTGCCATGCCATCCTTAGATGTTGACAAAATTCGAAATGACTATGTCTTTCCTCCAACTTGGCAAATCACCCTTCCTGACTCAAATTTTCCATCTCCTTCACATGCACCTTCCAATGCCTTCGCGATGTTTGTGAGCTCAATGAAACTCCAGATTCGATTTCCTCTTCCTCCTTTTGTCATGCAATTCCTCTTTGAGAACAAACTTGTCCCGACTCAGCTTCAACCAAAAGGATGGACCTTTATTATGGGCTTCCACGTCCGTTGTTCTTAAAAAGGGATAGAACCCTCTTCCAACCTGTTGTTTTGCTTTTTTATACTCATGGTTGCTCCAATTCCATTACTCTCCGCAAGTCCTCCGCATCTCATCCTTTATTTTCTGACAACATGCCTAAGATCAAGTCTAAGTCATAAGACCATTGGTTTCTAGTCTATCAACCTATTTCTTCTTGGATTGCTCCTCTTGGATGGTGTCACCATATAATTGAGGAATCGAGACTTTCAAGGAAAGACTTAAGGAAGATGTTCAAGGATCAAATGGACACTTTGATAATTGATAACGAGATTACTCTTTCTACGTTGTTGGACCCCTAAAATCTTGTGGCCGCAGGATGGTGTATCAGTCCCAGTTTTCTCTCTCCAAGCAACCCTGTTCACTTTTCTCATTGGGACAAAGTAAACGATCATGACAAGACTACATCTACTTCTTGCATGCTAATTTCTTTGAAAGAGTTTTCTCGCAATGACCATGTCGTCCATGTATTTGATACTTTCACTTTCGCACCCAATTTTGACAACTTGAAAAACTCACTTGGACCTGAACTTCCCTCTCTAGAGGATGGATTTGTAGGCGTTCTTCCTGAAAACCAAGTCACTCATGCAGAAGGTGACCTCGAGATGTTCCTCTCCACCACATCTTTACTGTGCATGTTTCTTTTATGAATTGTTTACTTGTATTATTGCTCTTTGATTTTAACGTTATCTTCTAGTGCAGAGTCGAACTCTTTCAATGAGGGTATGTAATTTCTGAAAAAGCATTGGATGAATGTTCCCACATCCAGGTCGTTTCTAGGAAGCCCCCTACTCTTCATCCACAGCCTGCCCAAGACAAAGGGAAAGCTGTCGTTGATAGGCCTATGAGGTATGGTCGAAGATTGTTGCATTGTGAGAAGCATCGGGCTATCACTTTGCCTAGAACCAGCGACATTCTTCCCGCTTAGACTAATGATGAGGGAAAGCTATACCAAGGTTCTGAGTTTATCATTCATTCTAGGGTTTTGGATACTGATTCGGTTGTGACACACGGTGTT
This sequence comes from Flueggea neowawraea, assembly GCA_948243855.1. Lineage (NCBI taxonomy): Eukaryota > Viridiplantae > Streptophyta > Magnoliopsida > Malpighiales > Phyllanthaceae > Flueggea > Flueggea neowawraea. The sequence goes on from CAODLS010240045.1 coordinate 17,360, forward strand.
GCCTCTAGGTTGATTATAGGCACAATCTTGCCTAGAGATGAGGAGGGCCTTTTTGGTCCTTTAGAGGAATGTATGGATGTGTCCGAGACAGGTGCTTTAAAGGTAAATTTTTCTATTGTCCTGGTGTTTTGATCTTTGTTATGTTAATCAATCAGGACTAACATATCTTATTGCTGCAGAATCTCCAGCAAACTGCTATTGCTTTTGCCATGGCTCAGAATACTCGACACCGACTAGACCTGGAGATCGCAGATCACAAAGCTACAAAAAAAGAGATTCAGGCTCTTCGACTTACCAATGCACAACTCCAATCGTCAGTTGCGACCTTAGAGCAATAGAAGAAAAAAGTTTACTATTCTGGAGCAGGAGAAGAAAGAACTCGAAGCATCTTTTTCCTCACTTATTGCTTATTTTGATGCTTTACAATCTAATTATGACAATCTTGTTCTGGAGAAGGCCATCCAACCTGACCACTTAGATAAAGCTCGTGCTTATAACGCCTCGTTGGTTGAGACCAAACAGCTAGTGGGTGAGTGTGAGTATCTGAGGAAGGCTTATGATAATGACCAGAAGTCTTCCATTGAAAAAGTAGTATGTGAGTATCGTGAGTCTAAGGATTGTATTTTCAGGAAAGCCAACTATGGCGCTGGCTTCTACAAATTAGGTTTCTACGCCACTCGTCGTTGGCTGGAGGACTTAATTGGGGATGAGTTTCCATAGATGATCTTTCCTGAGGAACTAAAGGATGAGGACTACCCTGACTGGTGCAAGTATGATCCTCAGAAGTCTATCTTAGTTGAGTCGTATCTAGATCAACTTGCTTATGATGAGATAGACAACCTTTCTAGCCCATGGTAGATTTTTCCAGTGACATGATTCCTGCTTTGGGCAATTTGGATGCGGACATAGTCGGCGCAGACAGGGCTCTCAATTTGGATAACGAGTATGTTACTGCCGATAGAGTAGCATAGTTCTATATTGATTTTCTATTTTTGTGTTATGTCTGCCTTTTGCCTTAGCCAGCCTTAGTGATGAGTACTTCACTTTTTGGCATTTTTTTGATATTGACTCTTTTGAGATTTTAATATTTCTGCGAATAATATTTACTTTACCTTTTGTTATGGCTGATATACTTCTTCATGAATATGTTCTTCGTATTATTTTTTGTTGGACTTATTTGTAAGCCTGCCATGCATTGCTCCCCAATCACTTGTCCAAGTTACTTATGGGCAAGTAATTTTAGTGGAGTCTTAGTAGTTGATTTGCATCTTATAGTTGAGGTAAAACTCGATTGTGTTAGTGACAATACCACTTGGGGTTTCACTTGCCACATGTCTAAGCGAGTTGCAGCGTGGCTTTTTTTTCTAGATGAGACCTTGCGCTATTGAAGGTTTTCGACTCGTCAATGCTTTAGCTAACACACATAGTTGATGGTTGTGGTCCCTGGGCCTTTATCAAGTTCTAGGCACTAGGTGTTATCATCCACTCCAATTTTCATTTTTGGCATCTCATCGAGCAGCGTGTTCACTTGTCGAATGAATATGCAAGATGAATGCTAATAAAGTGAATGCATGAATAATGCTAATGCTATGATGAAAATGCGATAAAATTGACACGAGAATTTATAGTGGTTCGGCCTAAGGGTTTACGTCCACTCCTTAAGCAATTTGCCTAAGTATTTTCTTTATTTTTCGTATTTACAGCTTTCACTTCTTTTTTTTTTGTTTTTTTGAAATTACACAACAAAAGGAAAATAGAGCTTGAGGTGATCTGTGTTCCACATTTTTTGAAGCTTCTTTCCTCCCAACGTTTCGAGTGTGCAAGTGTTTGGCCCTTGGATTGGTGAGATCCTGTAGGGACATTCCTAGTTTGCCCACAACTTGCCATCCTCTCTCAAGGCATTGGTGATTGCAAACTTCTGTAAGACGAGATCGCCTTTTTCCATTAGCCTATTCTTCATTCGGGAGTTGTAGTACCAGACTACTCGCCTATGGTAGGCTTCAAGTCACATGCAAGCTTGTTCTCGTTGTTCATCAATGAGGTCCAAGTTTTCCCAAAGAGAGTTGGCGTTCTCCTGTTCTAAACTGACCCAAAACCTATTTCCACAAGAATTAACATGTTTGTTTCGTACACCAATTTGAATGGAGTCTCATCAGTGGACACTATACTTGTTGTTCTATATGCATATAGGACGCTTGATAATTGCTCCACCCATGCTCCCTTGGCCCATTCCAACTTTGTTTTGAGGCCGTTGATGATGGTTTGATTGGAACTCTTTGCCTGACCATTTGCTTATGGATAAGACACTGACACCCATAGCCGAGTTCTAGTCTCTCACAAAATCCTTTGAAGGTGTCACAATCAAATTCCTTTTCATGGTCAGCAACTAGAACTCGTGGCACGCCATAACGACAGATGATGTCCTTCCACACCATTTCTTCAATTCTCTTTGACGTAATGGTGGCCAATGGCTCAACCTCGATCCATTTGGTGAAGTAATCAGTGGCGACGATGAGAAATTTACTACCCTCTGTGGCCTGGGGAAAAGGTCCCAAATTTCAAGTCCTCATTTTGCGAATGGCATTGGCTCGATGACACTCTGGAGTTCAGAAATTGGCGTGCTCACAACAGGTGCATGTCGTTGATAAGAGTCACACTTATTGACTTTGCTCATAACATCCACTTTCATAATCAGCCAATAGAATCCTGCCAGCAAGATTTTAGAGGCGAGTTCTCGGGAACCTAAGTGTTGGCCACAGATCCCATAATGTGTTTCAGCTAGGGCTAATTAAACCTCTCCGGGTTTTAAGCATTTCAGCAATGGTCTGGCAAAAGCCTACTTATAGAGGACACCATTTACTAACACGAACCGTGTTCCCTGAACCTTTACTTTTTTGTCTTCTTTAGGATCAAAATGAAGCTCTTCGGTCAACAAGTATTTGCGAATTGGAGATCTCCAATAGCTTTGATCATCCTCGATGACGAGAACCTCTTCTTCCTCAATGGTTGGTTGAGAAAGAACCTATACCTTGACCGTTCGAACACTAGAATCCTTTGATGATGTTAACTTCGACAACACATCCTCATGATTATTTGCTGATCGATTTATTTGAACTAGCTCAAATGTTGAGAAACGTTCAGCTAACCCCCGTACTTTCTACAAGTAATGTACCATTACCAGTTCTCTTGCTTTGTACTCTCCATGAAATTGTTGCACAACCAATTGAGAATCACTGTGCGCAACCAACTTCTCAGCATGCAATTGCAATGCTAATCTCATTCCTGAAATAAGTGCTTCATACTCGGCTATGTTGTTGGAACTTGGGAAAGAGAATCACAATGAGTGCTCGAGAACATCGCTATGTGGTGATATTAACACTACTCCAGCCCATATACCTTGAGAATTAGAAGCCCCATCTACAAACAACATCCACTCTTGCACTTTACTTTCTTTCTCCGGTGCACTAAAAGTGCACTCTACAATGAAATTAGCTAAAGCTTGTCCATTGATCGCCTGTTGAGGTTCGAAATGGATATCGAATTGACTCAACTCTATCACCTACTTGGTAATTCATCTCGAGTAGTTAGGCTTTTGGAGTATTTTTTGGAGTGGTTGGTCAGTCAAGACTTTGATGGTATGTGCTTGAAAGTACAGTCTCAATTTTCTTGACGCCATCACCAAGGCTAGTGCCACCTTCTCAACTCGTGAGTACTGGGATTCTGCTCTGTGTAACACCCTGCTATTGTAATAGATTGGCATGTCGACTGTGCCATGTTTCCTTAGTAACACCACACTGGTTTTCGCCTACCTTACTCTGAGATACATGAACAATTGCTCCCCAACTTGCGACCTGGTCAAGAGAGGCACTTCTTTCAAGTACTTCTTTGAATCCGCAAAAGCGTCTTTGCATTCCTTGGTCCACTCAAACTTCCTTCTTGCTCCCAAGGTTTTGAAGAAGGGTAGGCCTTTTTCTTCAGACTTTGACAAGAAGCGATTTAGAGCTGCCAATCTTCCACTAATCCGTTGTATTTCCTTCACCAAAAAAGGTGACCTCATATCTAGGATGGCTTGAATCTTCTTCGGTTTAGCCTCAATTCCCTGTTGGGTTATCATGTATCAGAGGAATTTTTCCGACTGGACTCCGATCGAGCATTTAGTTGGATTGATTCGCATGTTGTGCTTTATTAAGACGTTGAAAATAGTCCATAAGCACTCAACATGAGATTCTACCTTCCTGCTCTTGACAATCATATCATCAACATATGCCTCCATTATATTTCCTATCAGCTCTTTGAACACTATGTTTACCATCCACTGGTAGGTCGCTCCTGCATTCTTCAACCCGAATGGCATCACCTTATAACAGTAGGTTCCATTCTCCGTAATGAATGTAGTCTTGTCCTCATCTTCTGAATGCATCATAATCTGGTGGTACCCAGAGAACGCATCCATGAAACTTACAAGTTCATACCCCGAGGTCTCATCCATCAACTTGTCAATTCGCGGTAATGAATATGACTCTTTATGACACACTTTGTTTAGATCGGTGAAGTCAACACACATTCTCCATTGTCCATTGGCCTTCTTCACCATGACCACATTTCCAGCCAGTTCGGATAATAAACTTCACTGATGAAGCCAACTTTCAACAACTTGTTGACCTTTTCATCTACAGCCTTTTGCCTGTCTGATGCTATATTTTGCTTTTTCTGCTTTATGGGAAGCCTTGAGGGATTGACATTCAGTCGATGTGAAATCACCTCCAGGTTGATGCCTGGCATGTTAGCTAGGCTCCAAGCAAAGATATCGGTGTTTTCCCTTAGACACTTCACAATCTCCTCTTTGACACTCTGAGGAAGCTGACTTTCGACATACATAAGTTTTTTCTCGTCAGAATCCTTCAACCTCATGCTTTCTAACTTTTCCACCGGCTCAGGTTTGTTCTCGACTTTGGCTTCTTCTCCTTCTTCATCGTTTACTACCATGATTGAGATGTGATAGCAAGAATCTTTGCATCTGATAGAAGACACATAACAAACCCGAGCTTTTCGTTGGTCTCCTTAAACTTGTCCTACTCATTGGGGAGTGGGGAACTTCATCAAAAGATGAGACGGGGAAATCACCACTCTCATGTCATTTAGCAATGGTCGCCCTAATATCACATTTTAAGCAGTGGATACTGACTTCACCACCATGAAAGTGGCCATCCTTATTACAGCTCGGTCAGTTTTCAGCGTGACTGGTAGTTGTGCAGACCCTATTACTAATGCAGCCTCGCCACTAAAGCTGTAAAGTGGCATCTTTACTTCTCTTAATCGATCTACCGTGAGGTTCATCTTTTGAAAGCAATTTCAATAGATTAGGTTGACTGAATTCCCATTGTCCACTAGAATTCTCTCTATGTGGTGTTTTGCGATGACAACCGATATGACTAGAGGATCATCATGAGGAAGCATGTCATCTCTTCTATACAATTCAGTGAATGTGATAGGCTCTTCAGCTCTTCCTAAGTGTGCAACAACATTGACTTGGTATGTTTGGCGAGCATACGGCTTTTTGACGAGGATGTGCTCCCTGCCATCGTCTCTCCTACTGAGATTGTGTTGACAGCTGGGTTAGTGGGGCGATTGTTGACTTGAGTAGCTTTCTCGTTATGCCCTCCTCTATTCTCTTAAGGTCTTTCTCCTTGACCCCTTCAATCTTGGTTTCTTCCACATCGCCAATCTCTTCCATAGAGATTATCACTTCTTCTCTCTTCCCGATGATAGTTTGGTCTATCCCCCCTCTATGCATTTGAGTAGATGAACCGATTTAGCTCCCTATCTTGTACTAGCGCCTCAATTCGACTCATCAAGTCTCAACATTTTTCTGTGGAATGCCCGTCATGTCATGATACCGATAATAGGCATTTACAATCCTCCCGAGGGGTTTGTCTGCCGTAAGAGGAAAGGAGATGAGTCCAGACCCTCTATCACTACCAATATTGTTGACCTTGATTCAGCTAGCGGTGTGTATTTCTCAAAGCGGGGAGCAAAAGGTGCTCTTGAATCCTTGCCTTTTTCTTCTTCCTACTTGGCTCCTCTTGAGCTTATCTTTCCTTTCTCTTGTTTTTCTTGTCTTCCTTAGTTCCCACAATCTTCATGACCTCAGCCTGCAAGATGTACTTAATGGCCCGCACAAAGAGGTCTGCTAAGGTTTTTGTCTGGTCTAGAGACAACGACTCTTGTAGTTGTACCGATTGTGTCCCTTGTAGCATTGCGGCCACCGCCACTCTGGGTTGCAAGTCGTGGACTTCAAGAGTGGCATTTCTGAATCTATCCACATATTGTCACAGAGTCTCCTTCTCGCTTTGCCTTACGCTTAGTAGGTACGTAGCGTCCTTCTTACACTTGCTATTAATGACAAAAGCGTTGATGAATTCCTTCCTTAGCTGGTCAAAGCAGAAGAGAGATGCCTCCCTCAACCAATTGAACCAAAACCGAGCATGGTCTTTTAGTGTGATCGAGAATGCATGACACATGATTGTATCTTTCCATCCATGAAGCATCATGATGGCCTCATAATTCTGAAAGTGCTCGTATGGATCCTCATTTCCCAAAAAAGTCAGTAACGTGGGCATTTTAAATTTTGGAGGAAGTGGCTTTCTCATGACCTCTTTAGTGAATGGAGATTTTGCCTTCTATTGCTCCTCCTCTGTAGGGACCAGCTTCTTCTTATTGAGGACTTCCTCGATAATCTTTCTCACGTTCGCCACTTCTTGAACACTTATCAAAGACTGAGGCTCCACTTCAACATTCTTCAGAGGAACCTGTGGTTCCCCTCTATAGGTGCTCTCCACTACCTCAGGGTAGTGATCTCTTCTAACCTCAACACGTGCTCTGGGGATAGGAACATCAAAGTGTTCTTGACGAGGTGGAGGATTCGGTTGCTCAGGCACTTGTGTAGGCTAACGATCACTCTGTTGATGAGCACCGCGTCTTTTTGGTACTCCTCCACTCTGAGAATTTTAGGAGTAAGCACATAAAATGGGTGGAAGTTGTGCCTACGGAAGGAGTTGCTGAAGCAAAATTTCCATCTCGCACAAGGCTTTCTAGTTCTCTTCGTTCTGTCTCCTCAACACCTCGTAGTCAGCGAGTGGAATGGTAAGGATGACAATTCTTGAGGCTCTCACTCTGGCACCAACTATCTGCACATCTTCCTTGGGATGTCCAGCATGATTCGAATATGTTTGCACCACGGCAAATTTTGTAGGTGATGTTAATGTACTTCTTATCGATCGTTGACGAACAAGGATTTTCGTTCAGCTTCCCACAGACTGCTCCAATTGTTGTTGCCACAGAGAATGAACAACAATAATAATTGAGCTTGAAGAACTTAAACTCCTCAAAAAACATGAACGTCACCTTAAAACTTGCAAACACGAAGTACGGTGAGGTCGGGTTACAAGGGGGAATCTCCGATGCTCAAGTTAGTAGAAAATTTTGTAGAGTGTAAGTGTATTCAGCTAGTATAATGTACCCCAACAAGATATCCTCTCATCTATTTATAGTACAATGATTAAATAGAGAACATTAATGTCTTGTAACATTTTCTATTGATGACAAGGGTAACACTTTCTGTTATGTCCTGATGAATAACTAATGGTTTTATTAGCTAGGCTTCATCACCTTGAATTAGTAATTTTCTACCATTTGCAATAGTGACAAACTAATTTAAGGGACAAGGTTGTAGATCAGCAAACACATGTTTTTGATTAGTCATGTGATTAAAGGCAGCTGAATCGAGAAAACAAGGATTTGATTTATTTAGTGTACTTGGTATCCCAGCAACAGAAAAAAACAAAAGAATAACACCCAGAAGTGTTGATTTCATGGAGTCTTGAATCATCTTTTGAAAAGCTTGTGGTGTGAGGGATAGTGCATTTTTATTTTCTGTTGTTGTATTCGCTGCCATTTGATCACAACTCATAGTAACATAGGCTGGTTGACCTTGCTTATTCTTCAAAATTTTGCACTCCAAAATAACATGGCCTGGTTTTCTTACAATAGTTGCATATATTTCATTTCTGACAATGAGATTGCACATGTCGAGGTCTTTGTAATAGTTACATCAAATATCTTCTTTGTTTCCATTCCTTTGTTTTGATTGATATCTACCACGTGAAGCAAGAATACAGAAGCAACAATATTATTTTTCATATCCAGTTGAGCTTGAGTTTTCAGTCGTGTTTCATCACTAATAAGTTCACCCAAAAAAGACTCCATATCCAGATCACCACGATTTATCATGGTACCCCTTGCTATCTCAAATTCAGGTCAAAGCTTCATTAGAAATTGCATCACTCTAAGGCGATCTCGCTCCTTCTTTACTTCAGCGTATGCAATAGTTGAGATTGTCGAAGAAGAGATCATGTATGTTCTGTCCATAACTTTAGCATTGCAACATAAAAACTGTGAATATCTCTATCCTTTTGGCTGATATTTGTTATTCATATTGAAGCTCAAATTGTCTTGACTTATTCACCTAAGAATAAATCACGTTAAGATGATCCCATATAGCAGTAACGGTGTTGAAAGATCGGAGTCTTAAAGCAATGTCAGGTTCAACTGAGTTGAGTATCCAAGTGATAATTTGTGCATTCTTTGTTTTCCAATTGCTTTAGGCCTTCTCATCACCTTCTTATTTTTCAGAGCCATCAAGAATTCTAGATAAACCTTTTTCTTGAACGAAAATTCGAAAATGGAATTCCCAAAGTGCAAAATTTATGCCATTGAATTTGACATATATCATTTCAAATTTGTTTGAATCCATGATTATTGATCACAATAATTCAAGCTAGAACAGATCCTCTAAAGGATGATCACAAAGAACGAGGAAAGAACAATTCTTAAAACAATGTAAACTAGAACGTAAAGGATTGTCTCAATTCCCTGATACCATATTAAACTATGGAATAGAGGAAGAAAGTTGTACTGTGTATACACATCATTGTACAAAGGTTACAACCCCATCATATACAATGATACTTACGTCTATATATGGAAAACCTAGCTAACCAAGGAATGCAATATGAATCCCAAAATATTAGCAGAGATTTTCTTCCTTAATTGTCAGTAAGATCTTCTCTGTTTGACAATATATTAATGCATATCAAATATTCTGCACTTCTACACCTCTTTCATGGATGTTTTGCATTCATCATCATCAAAACAGTGCTCAACAGGAACTTCCCAGAAAAACCTAATCAGCTGTAAATAAAATACGAACACACACAATCCATAAGAAAAGAAATTAAATATATGTGGTGCAAACTAAGGATGATATGATGAGTTAATTATGTTGTATGCCTTAATTAAATGATAGATTTGTACAAATAGAAATACTAGTTTAGTATTTCTTATAATGTTAGAATACCAAACTTAATTGTGTAAATGCCATAATTTTAAAACAGAATCTCAATAATTCCATAATATATAACATCAAAATCTCATCCCACCCCTAAATTTTAGATTTCCTATTTGTCTCTTTACCACCCTTTCCTCTCTCTACGCTCTTTTCTCTCTCATATGTCTTTCACTCACTTTGCAATTCTCTTATAGTTCCCTTCTCTCTTCATCTCCCTCCTCAACAAACCCTAACCACCCTCTCCTTATCATCTATTCCTCTTTCTCCTTAGCAAACCATAGTCGCTGCCAAGTTGAATCTCAAGCTGTGATCTAGAATGAAGAAATACTTTGGAATTGAAGATCTTCTCCCCTCGGTTCGCGGATGTAAAGTAGTGATGTATTGTTTGATTGTTTTATTTTTTTTAATTTGAAATTTTTTTTTGTATTTGTGCTTATAATGACAAATTTTTTTATGTATTATGTGAGATTTTTTGTGGTGGTGCATTGTTGGATTGTTTTTATGTTTTGATTAGGCAGCGATGGCGATGGAGACCCTTGGAGACCAATTAAGACTTTGGTTACTTCAGTTTAGTTACTAATTGGTTTGTGCTGGCCCCTTGAAAGACCTATGATCGTCAACACAAAGCACAAGGTAATGACATTTGAAGCCTGTGACACTACAAGAAAATGGTTGTGTTGAAAAAAACATTTGCAATGAACATTTTTTGTCTCAATTTTTGCAACGAATTGTTAGCAAAAAATTGGGTTAAATATTTTGCCACAATTCATTGCAAAAATTTTGAGATGAAATGGCAGTTTGTCACAAAAAGTTGCGACTCAATGACTGTTCGTCGCAAAAAGTTGCCACCAAATAAAATTTTGTTGCAAAAATTATGGCGAAAGGACTGTTTTTGTGACAAAAAAAGCATGTTGTTATATATATATATATATAGACCAAAAAAATATTCTTCGAAATTTTTTGCAATGAATTGCTCGTAAATAATTATATATTTATAAATTAATTGTTTCATTTAAAATATTCAAGCTTTTAATTTTCACTAATATAACAAATTAATTATTTGTAATTTTATATTTCTTAAATTTTTACCCAAGTTTGGACAATTACTGTATCATTTTTTTTATTGTGTGAATTTTTTATTGTTTGCAAAATTAGCGACCAGTTCGTCGCAATACTTTTTTTATTTGCTTATTATTTAATTGTTCCCTTTCAAATATTCAATTTTTGTTTAATTTTTCACCCAATTATTGACAATTAATGTATCTTTTTTTATTGTCATTTTTTTATTTGGAAAACTATTGTGTGATTTGTTTTGCATGGAAAATATTGTGTGATTTTTTTTCATGGAAAAGTGATGGTTGCGACGAATTCGTCGCTATAATTTTTTTTATTTTCTTGTTATGTAATTGTTCCCTTTCAAATATTCAATTTTATGTTTTTTTAATTTTTCACCCAACAATTGACAATTACTGTATCGTTTTTTCTGTTGTGTGATTTTTTTGGCATGGAAAATATTATGTGATTTTTTTTTCATGGTCGCAAAACTTAGCGACCAATTCGTTGCAATAATTTTTTTATTTGCTTATTATTAAATTGTTCCCTTTCAAATCTTCAATTTTATTTTTTTGAATTTTTCACCCAATTATTGACAATTACTGTATCATTTTTTTTATTGTGTGATTTTTTTATTTGGAAAATTATTGTGTGATTCTTTTTTGCATGGAAAAGTGTTGGTTGTGACGAATTGGTTTCTATCTTAGCAACAAATTCATCGCAATAATTTTTTTATTTGCTTATTATGTGATTGTTCCCTTTCAAATATTCAATTTTATATTTTTTTAATTTTTTGCCCAAAAATATTTTCAAATTGATTAATTTTTAATATTAAAAAATTAATTTTAAAGCCCATTGGTCACCAATTTTATGTGTATAGAATTTACAACGTATAATAGAAAATTATTACCTTATATCTTAAATATTCACTAATTGGCGACAGCAATTAGAATTTTTTTTCCGACCAATTCGTCGCAAAACGATTGATTGTTTATTTGATAAGGAAATAATGTTTTGCGACTACTTGGTCGGAAAAAAACCTAATTGCGACCAATTCATCGCAAGACTCCGATTTTTTTTTGGGTGGAAATTTCGAAATTGAGCGAATATTTAGGAGGATTCTGAGGTTCGGACTTTTGTTTTGAGACGATTGTTCGGAATTTTACCTAAGGTTACGACCAATTCGTCACAAGACTCCAATTTTTTAGCTGAAATTTTGAATTTTTCTTTGCGAGGAATTGGTGGCAATTTTAGGTAAGGTTGCGACCAATTCGTCATGAGAGAATGGGCTTTTAGCCCAACAGATCATTCTGGAACTTTTCTTCCCAAATACTCTCTCTCTCTCTAACTCGACATTCTTCCCAATTCCTCTAACACGCTCTCTCTCTCGCCCTGCTCCTCTCAATCCGACGCTCTCTCTCTCTTACTGCCTCCCAAATCCTCTCTCTTTCCGCTCAATCTGTCCACTCTCTCGTGTTGCTCTCTGTCATGTGGACGCTCTCTCTCGTTATGCCTCTGTCATTTCCATAGATCTTTATTTCTGAGCTCCCAATTCAGTAGCTAGCTTGGTTCATTTTTGCTTTCCCTTGCTTTTGGTTAATATGAGTTGAACTTGATGGTTATTGTCCTTTTTGTTTTTTGTAGTGTTGAGTGGAGTAGATCGTTAATTTTTTTCAGAAATAAAAAAAGCAATCTTGTACCTATCTAGCTAGATCTACACTATTTCCTTCCGAAATTGCAAAGTGCATTGCTATACTCTATTTGATAAATCAGTAATGAATAGAACCTACTACAATTTTACGAAACAGGATCACAAGACCAAAATTGGTTTTCAGTTATTCAATGCTTTCGAACAAATCAACTCAAATTTCGTTTCCCCCTTATAACAATCAAAGTGAAAAATAAAACCCAAAACAACGATATTGGGAGAAGTAAACAAAAC
>CAODLS010240178.1:0-13849 GCA_948243855.1 Flueggea neowawraea
CCCTTATCCGTGATATATGTTTTTGACTCTGATATTTATAGAATACGTTTTGATAAGATATGATTTTGAAGATAATACTATTAGTATTATGATGCCTACAATGCAAAATTTTGATTATGAGGTTTTGAGAAAAACTACAAAGGTTTTGAGTTCTGTTTTTGAAACAGTTGGTAATAACTTTGAAAAGGATTTCGGAAGTTTTGGTTCTTCTTAAGATGTTTTGTTGAAACCTTTGCTAAGGAAAAAGGTTTTTAAAAGAATCTCGTTTGGGTTTTAAAACATTTGAGTTTTAGTTATTTTGGAAATATTCTGGAAAATAATGCTTACGTGGCGAAATTTTGAACTCTGATAAGAGTTTTCGATAAAAGAGTTTTGGATTTCTGAAGTACTTAGTACAATCTAAAAGGGTTTATTTTGAAATCTCCGATAAGATAAAACGGTTTTTAAAAGGTTTTTCTTTGGTTTTGAAAGCATGACAGCTTTAATAAATTTTTGAAAGATTCTGGTTTAATTCCTGAAGGATTTCATGCATGTTGTTTGCTTCAATTGCAAACGATTTCAAAATGGTTTTGAATCGCTATTATATATGTAGCGTGTATATATATGTATATATGCGGGTTATATATGCATGTGGTATTTTTGAACTGTTTTCAAAATAGTCTTTGTGAAGCACGTATGAGGCAATCTGGAGCGTTGTCCCTCACTCACTGGGTATGACCCATTTTCTTTGTTTTGTCCCTGTTTATTATCATCGTGCAAGTGATTCTTAAAGACTAAAATCGTTGGCATTTGATGCTCAGTGAGGTATTCTGACGTTGCGGTCAGTGTCCTTGGGCCCTGTTTGTATGAATTATTAGGTGCTCCATACCGGGTTCCTGTTGGAGGTGTTTTTGTTGCTATTAATGTTTTTGACATTTCAAATATTTTAATTTGAAATTAGTTTCGCAATTAATATTATATATATATATATTTTAATAAATAAAGATTAAACATTTATTTGCTTTTTCATATTTCTTTAAATATGATATTTGGAGGCCTGTGCGGGATGGACCGAGCTCCCATAGACGGTTCACCTCGTATACCGGTCATGGTCTCGAGAATGGGTCGTAACATTTATAGTTTTTAATAATAATTTAAATAAAATAAATAATGTATTTTTAAGTCATTAAAACAAATAATTCACAATTAAAGATAAAATTACAACCACTAACTATTGTTACTACCATTATTAGATAAATTTTGATTCGTATAAGTTAATTTCCATAGATGTATTATACAAAAAATATTAACAACAGTCTGATTTAAGATCAATTGATTAAATTGACATAACGAAAAAATTATATTATAAAATTATAATATATTTAATTTGTATACTGAACAAAGGTGACACATGAAAACTATCAATCATAATTATTTTATAATTATTATATCTTAACAATTAGATTTTATAATTAGATGTATTATTTATTTTATATGATTTAAATTTTAATTATATTTTAAATTATTTTTATCAATTATAAAATAAATAAAATAAAATACTATGTTTGTGCACCGCACGGGCTTCTAAACTAGTGGTTCTTGGTTTTCAAGTCATCACTATGTTTCTGTCATTAATACGATTGTGGTTCGTAAAGACTAATGACGAGTTGATTATTGAGTATCCAATAGCCATTATTCAATTGCGTATATCGATGTGTGGTTTTGATTCATCTATTTATTCATCAGTTAAATTATTCGAGTTAAATTATTTTTGATTGGATATGTTCCATTATTAAATTGGATCATCTCATATAAATTATTCTTTTGAGTTATTAAAAAGGCCATGGAAGAAATCATTCAAAAATTCGTATTTACATAAAAGATTTTTTCCGACAATGTCTGGTAAATTCACAACAACCAACCATTGTGCTTAACGGAATCCATCTTCAGAGTCACAAAAATATTAGGAAAAACAAAAAACTTTAGAAGATAAGAATCACAGAAAACCTTTGTAAGGCAAAAATTAATTACTATTAATAATTAAATCTGCAGCCTTAAACGTATATAGTCATTCATAATTTTTTTGGTAACGTCGACTATTAGGAGAAAGAAACGCATAATTATAAGCTTTTAATTTGACGAATACACAGATTAAAGAAGAGACTTGATATCTTGTGCTATATTGAGTGCATCAGTGCTAGCTCCCTCAAACCCTTTCCTTGCTAGTCCAACGCAATATAATCCCTTCTTTCCCTTCCAGTTATTTGGAGGACCTTGCTTTGCAATTCCATCTTCCTTCAATAGCTCATCATCGTCCTGCTCAAACGTAACTTCATGTTTTTAATCATGTTCGTTTGAGAAAAAAAATGCCGTTAATAACGTTTTAATTAGATGAACATTAAATTATTCTGTAAATTGATATACCTTGAGCCACTTATTTGTTGATCTCTTGAACCCAGTACAGAAAATGATTGCGTCAAAAGGGTGTGACTTCCCATTCACAAATGCCACTCCCTTCCCTTTTATGCTTTCTATTGCCGGCAACACCTGCAACAACTCTTCTGTCATTTTGCCATTAATTATGTTTTGCAACAACTCTTTTATGCTACTTGGCTCATTTTCCCTATCGAGTCTGAGATGGGTGGTTGAAACATAATTGATAAAAAAGAAAAATTTCTTCACTTGTCAAATACACAAGCTATCTATCTAGGATAATCCAGTTAATAAACAAGTAAAAACTTATATACCAAATTCTAAGATCAAACTTTGAAAAATACCTTTGAGAAAAGGGGAAAAAAAAAAAAAGAAATCTCTACAGAACTCTAGACTAGAAAAATACCACCACATAAACCTTATCCCATTAACAAAGCGATAGAAAAAATAAGTCTAAACTAAATTTACCTGAATCTCCCCAGCTTTAATCTTTTTGTAGGTTCCAACGTCCAAGATTGGGTACTTGCCGTATTTATCTTTCATGGCAAAAGGACCCTCTTTTGGTCTAGCTATCCCGTACTTGGTGGTGTCTCCAAACACAATCTTGCTTAGCATCACCGTTAGAGATTCCAATATCCCAACCGGAACCCCGTACCCATACATCCTCACTGCCCAGTGGGTAATCTCCCTATTCAGAATGTGAACCTGCACCAGTTCATCTTACCACATTGCATCCAATACAACATTGAAGTCTCAAACTTTAAGATACACAAAAGAAATTATATTTGAAAAACTCAATTACCGGGCTGCGAACGACAATAGAAGTCTTCGCACCATGGTTTGCTAGGTCTAATGCAATTTCCATGCCAGAGTTACCAGACCCGACAACCAAAACTCTCTTATCACGGTACGGCTTCCCATTCTTGAACTTGGTTGAGTGAAGAACTTCTCCTGAGAAAGTGTACAATCCTTCAACATCCGGTATATAAGGATC
The DNA here is from genome assembly GCA_948243855.1 of Flueggea neowawraea. Lineage (NCBI taxonomy): Eukaryota > Viridiplantae > Streptophyta > Magnoliopsida > Malpighiales > Phyllanthaceae > Flueggea > Flueggea neowawraea. The sequence continues at coordinate 3,407 of CAODLS010240178.1, forward strand.
GCTGCTTTCTCCAGTTGCCACTACCAAGAACCTTACGCCATATTCCTCAAGCTGACCGGAACTTGAATTCTTGGCCGTAACCTTCCATTTCTCCGTCACTTCATCGAACTTGGCCAACTCAACACACCTACCGTATACAGGACTAATGTTGAACTTAGAAACATAGTCGTCTAAATATTGAAGGAAGAGGTTTTTGGGGACATAAGGAGGGTAAGACTGAGGGAAAGGCAAGTGAGGAAGCTCGCAGAACTGTTTTCTGAGATGAAGATGAAGACGGTCATAGGAGTACTTGCTCCATAGAGAAGCAAAACAGTCTTCTCTTTCAAGAAGTATGTGAGGGATTGAGTGGACGTGTAGGCTTGCGGACGCTCCAAGACCGGAGGTTCCAGCCCCAACTACGATTGCAACTGAGTCTTCCATGTCTTTCAAGTGAAAGAATTGAGCAAGATAAGCAAATTTGTATGATAATTGAAAGAATTGGGAGGACTGTTACAAAGAGATCCACGGATAATATTTTTCTACAACTCAAGGTTGCAGAATTATGTAACCTTTTCTCATTGGATGTAATTTGGGTATAAATCTTTGTCGTCCCTAAGATATAGTGCAATATCTTCTGTGGTTTCTGAGTTTTGAAAAATTCGAGAACGCATAAGTAATCTTTTAGGGACCGTAAATGAGTTTTTTAAGGACATCAGGGAGTGAAAAAAAGTTTTTTCAAAACTCAGGAACCGAAAAAGATATTGCGCTATAGCTCAAGGACGATAAATAATTTAACCTATGCAATTTTCATATTTAGATTGTAGGAATTTATAATTTTTATAAAAAATTATTAATTAATTTTAAATTATAAAATTTTACGCCCTTATAAAAAAATATTGCAGCTTGATTACAAAAAAAATTGTAAAATCTATATTAATTTTCGATTGTAAGAAAATGTTATTTGAGATTAATGACTTGTTTGAAAAGTGTATAATTTAGTGAATAGATGAATAATAATTTTTTAAAAGGTAAAAGTGTATACAAAATATATATTATATTTTTTTTGCCAAAATATATTATATGTTAGAAGTATACTAAATGTCAGTTTTTTCAATCAAGTTTTATATAATTAATTTGTGTGGGCTAGGTTTAAGAGAAGTTATACTTTTATAACAAATTAAAATATCAAATCTGAAATATAAAAATTCCACCAAATGCTAAATATATATTAAAAATACCAGTTTTTGGAATTTCGTAAGAAAAAAAATTGCAAAAAATTATTTTTTCGAGAAATTATTATTTTTTAAATAAAAAGCTATTTTTTTAAGAGTTTATAAAGTTTTCTTTTTTGCCAAAAATGAAATGAGTGTATAAAGTTGTACAATAGTGCATGCACACAAGCAAACATGTTAACAGTTCAAGAACCGGTGGTTTCAATTTCTAGAATGGGAGAACCTGTGTAACAGCCTTATACATTATCCATTATGGAAATTCAACCAGAATACATATATATTATTAAAAAACTATACATGTACATCATTTATAAGTAATAAACATATGCATATGTACATCTATATTCTTTAGGATTTAAGCTCTTTACAATATATGACAAAATAACTTAAATAACTATAAATGCATATGCTGAGGATGAGGGAGTCTAGAGCTACAACCGACCGACCTGTGACTCATGTTATTATCTATACGCTTCAACTCAAGTCAAATAAAATATCTACCAGCAACAGTAACCTGAAAAATATTTACGCTTTATATGAGTTGCAACTCAATTATCAAAACTATCATAGATCAAATTCAAACACACACATGGATTCAATAAATAATAATCATTCAATATATGCCATTGTGTTCCATTTATTTTGTTGTGACCAAACAAGCCAAGTATTGCCCCGACATTCCTGTATGTTCTTGTGTAATTTGGCTGGTTATCACTGTATGAAAATTGACCCGAAGGTCTCCTGTGTAATTATGACCCGAAGGTCTCCAATATAAATTTGACTCGAATGTCTCCAGTATGAAAGATGACCCATAGGTCCCACTGTGATTATATTTGCGAATATAAGAGCATGTGGCCACAACGTCTTTATTAAGTCTAGTATAAATGCATTAGCATATGAAATATTTGATAATCAATATACATGTAAAAACATTTCATTCCATGTAAATAATAGACATTCTCAACATATACATATAACAAACTGTAAAAAGATTCACAGCATATAACATATACCACATAAATTCAGTTAGACATCAATTGTTCCAAATAATCATATCAATGGCATATATTTAAACACAAATCATATAATGCATATTGAATTCAATCTCCAGTTTATATTCAACTTTTCAAGACAGAAAAAATGTCTCCTTATCTTGCCCGGACTCCCTCTTTACGTTTGTAGCATATATTCAAATTATTCCTACTCTAACTTATAAATATATATACAATGCACATGTATGAGATGTTTTGAACACATGAAGTCCTTTTAACTCTCTATTGTGGATGCATTTAATCTTTTAGATTTGGAAGGAAAATGATCCAATTATATCTAAAGAAACTTTAACATTAAAATAACAAAATTATGTATTACAACATTATGGACAACCTATTTGTTCTCTAATTTTGAACATCCAAATAAACTTATTTTTCTATTAAATTTAACCCTCATATAAGAGACATGTAATAGTGTGTTTTTACCAAATTTCAGCCCTTAATTCACTATAAAACGATCTGAGAAATTTTTCAAAGTTTTAGTACCGTAACAGAATAATTTCAAATGAGCAGCATTCAATTAAACCACACTAACTCATACTATCAGGTTCCAATAAACCTAATATTTTACAGGATTATACGTTACATAATTTTAAACAACTTTCATATTTTAAGTCTCATCAAAATCCATCTCTAAGATTTTCAAAATCGCCATCCAAACTGACTGTTCCAACTGAATCCAAAATCTGGGCAGTTCATACCATTTTGAGAATAATTACCAAACTACACACTGTTTTGCATGCATATATAAGACACGTAACTCTACAAGTTTTGTCCTTTGAGTTCTCTGAAAATTCCTCTCTAACCATTTCAAAAATAGGAAGTAAACAGACTCTTACAAGGAGTTCTTAAGACTTTAGAATTACCTTAAGTTTGTTCTTGCTTAAGTGTTATGATGAGAAGAGATTTTCTGTGTGTGAGAGCTTTACACAGAAATAGAGAGATTCAGGGATGTTTTGAATGTTTGAATAAGAGAGTTGAAAGAGTTGTGTGCATGTTTTGACTAGGAAAATGTGTTTGCCGAGTCCACATGTCTTCCATTCTTTCCTTTTTTTTCATGCACTTACAAGTGTTCAATTGCTTTCTAAGTGTTGACAGCACACTATTGTGATACATACTAATGGTTGCCTATACATGTAAATTATCTATTTAGATCCTATTTGCTCATTTGCTCTTACTTTAGTCCTACGCTTACTTTTATTTCATGAACTTTGTTTTAAATATCAATCCTTTTTATTATCTCTAAACCTATTTGTACACATACAAAAAATAATATTTCAATTCTATATTATGAAAATGCATATGCAATACATGTACCAATATACATATACTATGCACAATTATGTTGGGTTGGGGTGTTACATATTCCCCTCCTTTAAAGAATTTCTTCCACGAAATTCAATACTTGATTTCTCAAATAAGTAGGGATATCTACGTCTCATGTTCTCTTCTGTCTCCCATGTAATTTCTTCCCTTGAGTGATGTCTCCATAATACTTTTACTAAAGGAATTTCTCGATTCCTCAACTATTTCGTTTTGTGGCGATTATTTCAATTGGCTTCTCAACATATGTTAAATTTTCAGCAACTTCAATCGGTTGATTACTCAACACGTTTGTAGGATCTGATTTGTACCTTGTAAGCATGCTCACATGAATACATTATAGATATGAGACAATTCTGGAGGTAACACCAATTTATATGCTAGTGGTCCAATATGTTCCAATATTTCATACAGACCAATATAACGAGGATTTAATTTACCACTTTGCATGAACCGAATAGCTCCTTTCCAAGGTGAAACACGAAGAAAAACATTTTCACCGACATTGTACTCCATTTCCCTTCGATGTTGATCTGCATAACTTTTTTGTTTGTCTTGAGCCGCTTTAAGTTGATTTTTCACTATATTTATTTTCTCCACAGTTTCTTGAACTAGCTCAGGTCCCTCGAGAATTCTCAAACCTTTTTCATCCCAGAATATCGAACTTCTGCATTTTCTACCATATAAGGCCTCATAAGGTTCCATTCCAATGCTACTGTGATAATGGTTCTTGTAAGCAAACTCCATAAGTGATATATAATTGTCCCATGAACCCTGAAACTCAAGTACACATGCTCATATTATGTCTTCAAGTGTTTGAATTGTCTTTTCTAATTGCCATCTGTCTGTGGGTGGAAAGCAGTACTAAAATTCAATTTAGTTCCTAGTGCTGCTTGTAGACTTTTCCAGAACCGAGAAGTGAACTGTGGATCTCTGTCAGATATGATAAACAAAGGAGTATCATACAGCCTTATAATTTCATCGATGTACTTTCTAGCCAAATGTTCAAGTGTAGTACTCCATTTGATTGGAAGAAAATGTGCCGATTTTGTAAGTCGATCTACGATCACCCAAACTGATTCATTTTTCCTTGACGTCCTAGGCAATCCTACCACAAAATCCATTGTAATCCTTTTCCATTTACATACTATATTGATAATGGTTGAAGTTTACCTGTTGGGTCTTGATGCTCAGCTATAACTTGTTGGCATGTCGACCATTTATCTATAAATTTTGTTACATCCTTCTTCATTCTAGGCCACCAGTAATGGGATTTAAAAGTGTGATACATTTTAGTAGCTCCTGGATGCATAGAATATGGTGCATTGTGAGCTTCATCAAGAATGTCTCGGCGTAAACCATCAACATCAGGAACACAAATCCTATCGCCAAGCACCAATGTATCATCACATAGTGTAAAACTAGTATCTTTACCCTGCTTCACTTTCTAAATTATTTCAAGTAATTTTGGATCACTGCACTGTGCTTTTTGAATTCTTTCTTTTAGAACAGGCCGAATTTTCAACGAATCAAGCAAAACTCCACAAGTTTCAATGCTTAAATCAACATTCATAGAACTCAAGTCAATTAAGGATGAAAAAGATGATACCTGAAGGCAAGCTACACTGTTGTTAGATTTTTTGCTCAAGGCATCCACTATAGTGTTTCCTTGTTCAGGGTGATACTCAATAGTGCAATCATAATCTTTCAACAGTTTTATCCACCGTCGTTGTCTCACGTTTAATTCTTTCTAACTCATCAGATATTTTAGACTTTTGTGATCATTGTAAATCTGGAATGTTTCACCATATAAATAATGCCGCTAAATTTTCAAAGCAAATACAACTACACTAGCTCCAAATCATGAACAAGATACGAAACTTCGTGCAACCTTAGTTGTCTTGAAGCATATGCAATTACTTTTCTATGTTGCATAAGAACACAACTCAAACATTGATAGGAAGCATCACTGTAAATAAAAAAACACCTGGACCTAGCAGAACAGTCAAGACAGGAGCTGAGGTCAAACGGTGTTTCAATTCATCAAAACCTTGCTGGCATGCTTCATTCCATTGGAAATGAGTATTCGTCGAAGTAATTTTGTCAATGGTCTAGCAATTTTGGAAAACCCTTCAACAAAACGTCGGTAATAACCTGCCATGCCAAGAAAACTTCACACTTCTGTTATATTTTTCGGCACCTCCCAATTTAACATTGCCTCTACTTTCTTTGGGTCGACCTCTATTCCTCTGCTGGAAATAACATGCCCAAAAACACAACATGATCTAACCAAAACTCACATTTACTCAATTTAGCATATAACTGCTTCTCTCGCAAAGTTTGCAAAATAGCTTTCAAATGAGATTCATGATCTTCTGAACTTCTAGAATAAATAAGTATATCATCAATGAAAACTATGACAAACTTATCAAGAAATGGTTGGAATACCTTATTCATTAGTGCCATTAATGCAGCTGGAGCATTAGTCAATCCGAAAGGTATAACAAGAAACTCATAATGATCATACCGAGTTCTGAAAACAGTCTTTGGGATGTCATCTTTTGCAATTCTCAACTGATGGTAACTCTACCTCAAATCTATCTTTGAAAACGCTTGAGCACCCTGTAACTGATCAAACAAATCATCCACTAGTGGCCACGAGTACTTATTCTTTACTGTCACCTGATTCAATTTACGATAATCAATACATAATCTCATAGCACTATCCTTGTTTTTGACAAATAATACTAGTGCACCCAAGGAGAAACACTCGGGCAAATATAGCCTTTCTCTAGTAGTTCTTGTATTTGCTTATTTAATTCCTGCAACTCCAATGGTGCCATTCGATATGGAGGAATGTAAATTGGTGATGTACCAGGAATAACTCAATGGAAAATACTGTCTCTGTATCTGGTGGCAACCCTGGTCAGTCATCTGAAAATACATCCAAAATTCCCTAACCACTGGAATATCTTCAAGCTTATCATCTATAGTATTTGTATCAATAACATGCACTAAATAAGCATTACAACCATTTTAAATAAGTTTGAAGGCAGTCACAACAAAAATTAAGCAATTGGATATAATTTGATGATCACCAAAAAATACAACTCTAGACTGACCCGGAGATTCAAACACAACCTCTTTAGTATAGCAATAAACCTTAGCATGATGTCTAGATAACCATTCTATACCCAATATAACATCAAACTCATGAAATAATATCAATATCAAATCAGCGCATAACTCTGATGTGTCAATTTGAATGAGACAAACCCTGTATACTTTGTTCACAACCATAACATCACCCAACAGAGTATGAACATTCAGGTTATAAGCTAATGATTCATGATCGTTATGCAAATTTGATGCCATTTTGAATGATATGAATGAATGTGTGGAACCAGGATCAATAAGAGCATAATCTTCTAAATTATAAAAAATAATTTTACCAGTGACCACTTCTAGGCCTGCCATAGCTTCCTGTCGAGTCAACGCATACACACGAGCTTGTGCCTGTGGCCTAGAACTTTGAACCTCAGATTTTCCTATACCTCTACCAGTACTAGAAGTTTGTCCTCTACCTCTGCCTTTACCAAATGTGATTCTAGCTCCGTTGGCTTTAGCATTCTGCATTGTAGGCTTTGAAGCAGCTTTTCCAGACTCTGCTCTATTAGGTCATTCTCCAAAGAAATGTCCTTGCTGACCACAATAATAACAACCACCAAGAAGCATTCTGCATTCTCCCATATGTTGTCTTCCACAATGTTGACATATAGACCTTGATTGCATAGTTTCTCCCTGGCCTCTACCGATGCACCCTGATATCTGTGATCTTTCACCTCGAGATCCAGATAGTTTGCCTCTAGCAAATGACTGTGTTGGTGAAATCTAATTTTGGTGTTTACTTGGTATCCCTCTAGCCTCACCAATAAAAGTCGTTCCTTCCCTTTTTGATCTCTCAAAGAAAGTTGGTTTTTCTTTAATTAGGCGTTTAACTCTAATTGCAGCAGCTCTCAGATCAGTATAACTACGAAGATCTCCAGGTGTAATCTTTCTTCGAATATCATATTTTAGCCCCTCTTCATATCTTCTACAACAATATCTTTTTGTTGCCACCATAAAAAGATGCATAATGAGACAACTGAGTAAATCTCACTTTGGACTCTGCCCCACTCATGCTGCCTTGTTTCAATGTCAAGAACTCTCTCTGTTTCTCATCTCTATAAACCTCTGGCATATATTTATCTCGAAATTATCGTACAAAGTCATCCCAGGTTAACATCAGAGGTTGAATTATTGAATTGGGAATTGTTTCCCACCAATCATATGCATCATCTTGAAGCAACGATATTGCATAATCAAACTTTTCTTTTGAAGTACAGTGCATCATAAAAAATACCCTTTATATCCTTTTTAGCCATGTCTCCGCTTCTGTAGGATCGATAGTGCCCGAAATGTCAACTGCCCCCAGCTTCCTGAGTTCTTTATAATTTCATTTTATTGGTGCCCCTATAGGTCCCTGTACTTCCTATTCCATTTCTCTAGGTTGTGCATGCAAATGTGCAGGTGAAACGTATGATGATTCTATGGAATGTTGTTGGCCGACTGATCCCTCTCTTCTCTGTGCATTATGATTATGTTCATGCTCGTCAATATTCTGTTGGATCATGGGTGATCAACATTAAGTTCCTTTTATGTTTTGATGGTGTTCAAAATATTTGACTTAGAGTTAAACGCGTTAGAAAGCTTGGAACTGCAAATCAAGTCATTGAAAATGCCACAACGTACGTTATATATGTACAACGTATGTCATAGTGAAGAGCAACGTACGTGAAAAATGCACAATGTACGTAGACATAGTGCTGAATGCAAACAGAAGCCATTGGAATGTTGAAGTGTCAATACAACGTATGTTAGAGAATTACGATGTACATCATCTGGAGATATGGCTATGATCAACATACGTTAAGGAAGAACAACGTACGCAGACCTGGAGAATTTGAAGACAACATGCACAGGCTTGGTACGACGTACGTCATGAATGGTCCAGAAGGCTGCAACAACTGTAAATGAACTTCAACGGCTAGTTTATGGCTTAGAAAAACTATAAATACATCAAGGAATGACAAAAAAATATGGATGATCATATGCTTTCAAGTCCCAAACACTTTCATCATTTTATCACCCTCAAAACACCAAATTCAAGCTAGATAGAAGATTATAAGCATCAATCAAACACATGTACTCCTAGTATAGAGCTTTCATTTTTGTAAAACTATTTTGTAAAACTCTTTGAGAGTGGGGAAATGTTGGTTGTGAACCTATAGAAAACAACATTATAATGGCTTTAGAGGTTTGAGCCGAAATCACCTTGTAGACTTTAGAGGGGTGAGCCGTAATCAACCTTGTAGGTTTTAGAGGGGTGAGCCGTAATCAACCTTGTTGGCTTTAGAGGTGTGAGCCGCAATCAACCTTGGTGTAATACTTTGTTGGATTGAGCAAGAATCAATATTCGTGATAGTGGAAATCCTAAGTGAGACTTAGGTAGTGGACGTAGGCATGGTTGGTCGAACCACTATAAATTGCGGTGTTGTTTTCTCTCTTCACTTCAACTCGCTTTCGCTCTCCAAACTCAACTAAGGCATCCTTGAAAAAATTCTCCAACATATTCATGGTCCTATCCATATGAATACATGTCAGATACTATGCATGTATATGTTTGTGCTAAGTCATGTATGCGTTTATTCCCTAAGGGATCACATCTCTGCTCTGATATCACTAAACATGTAACATCTTTATACATTATCCATTATGGAAATTCAACCAGAATACATATATATTATTAACAAACTATACCATGTACATTATTTATAAGTAATAAACATATAATATGTACATTTATATTCTTTAGGATTTAAGCTCTTTACAAGATATGACAAAATAATTCAGTTAACTATAAATACATATGTTGAGGAGGAGGGGGTTTAGAGCTGCAGCCGACTGACCTATGACTAATGTTGTTATCTACACGCTTCAACTCAATTCAAACAAAATATCTACCAGCAACAGTAACTTGAAAAATGTTTGCGCTTTATATGAGTCGCAATTCAGTGAGCAAAACTATCATAGATCAAATTAAAACACACACATGCATTCAATAAATAATAATCATTCAATATATGCCATTGTGTTCCATTTATTTTGTTGTGGTCAAACAAGCCAAGTATCGTCCCAAGATTCCTGTATGTTCTTGTGTAATTTGGTTGGACATCACCGTATGAAAATTGACTCGAAGGTCACTTGTGTAATAATGACCCGAATGTTTCTAATATGAATTTGACCTGAATGTCTCCAGTATGGAATATGACCCGTAGGTCCCACTGTGATTATATTTGCGAATACAAGAGCATGCGGCCACAACGCCTTTATTAAGTCCAGTATAAATGCATTAGCATATAAAATATTTGATAATCAATATACATGTAAAAACATTTCATTCCATGTAAACCATAGGCATTCTCAACATATACATATAACAAACTGTAAAAAGATTCACAACATATAACATATACCACATAAATTCAGCTAGACATCAATTGTTCCAAATAATCAATAGCATATATTTAAACACAAATCATATAAAACATGTTGGATTCAATCTCTAGTTTATAATCACCTTTTCAAGACAGATAGAATGTCTCGTTATCTTGCCCGGACTCCCTCTCTACGTTTCTCGATCCTATAGCATATATTCAAATTATTCCTGCTCTAACTTATAAATATATATACAATGCACATGTATGAGATGCTTTGAACATATGAAGTCCTTTTAACTCTCTATTGTGGATGCATTT
>CAODLS010240199.1:0-11048 GCA_948243855.1 Flueggea neowawraea
CCGACCGAGCCACTCGGAGATTGGACCGTGCAAATTCATATTCGAGAGGACTAAAATCATCAAATTCTTCATACCATCAAATTGGTCACCGGAAAGTGGAGTAGACCACATTGGGTTTCCCTTAAGAATCAATGCTTGGAGGGAATTCAAGCTTCAGATTGACACTGGAAATGGTCCAACGAGGCGGTTATAGCTTTAATCCATGAGAATAAGCTCTTTGAGGCCACCGATTGACTCTGGTATTGAACCGGTGAGTCGGTTACGACTAAAATCGATTTTAATAAGGGAATGACATGAACCCAAGCTACACGGAATCGGACCCATTAGTAAATTTTGACTCAAGTCTAAAACATTCAAGACCTGGAAGCTTAGACTCGGTATGAAACCGGTTAATTTGTTCCCACTCAAATCTAATGACCTTAGGCTGGTCAATTGGCCAAATGACCCGGGAATTGAACCATTGAGGTTGTTTTTGTGAAGATCAAGAACCTTCAAACGGGTGAGATTTCCCAACTCATTAGGGATGGGACCCACATGGCCATTTTCTCTGAGCACCAAGGTTTGCAAAGTTGGGCCTAATTGACCCAAAAATGAAGGTATGGGTTGTGGGTTGTGGGTTGTGGCTAAAACAACGGTAGGAAAACAAGGTCCTTAAATGTGGAAGTTTAATGATGGAAGGTGAAATATAAGACTTTGTTGGGTCACAAGTTGGAAACGCAGTGTCATCAGATAATGCACCAAATGATAATGAAACAATATGGTAAACGTTATCTTTGTCCGGCATAAATTCAATGCCGTGCCACCGGCTCTGGCAAACGTCAAGGATTTCGGTGGCCCAATCGTTGCCCGTGGCTCGCATTATGTCATACACAGTATCTTGTTCATGGGCCTCGGTTTGAGCCCCATTCTTGTCCATTGAAAACCCGGTTTGTGGTCCGTCAACGAGGGCCGATTGGTTGCTGGAATTCGACATAATAACCGTGTAAGGCTTAGTAACCGGTATAACTAGAGACATTAGAAGTAGTAGAAATATGGAGTGAGAAGATAAAAATGGTGCCATTTTGGGTGTGTTGTGGAGGCTGTGACCGTGGGCTTGAGGCTTAAATAGGAGTGTTGAGAGTGAGTTAATGAGTGGGTTTTAGTCAGAGAGATATAAAGTGAGATCAGAAATGTGTGGTCCATGAAGTAAACTGATAATGGTTTCACGGGAAATGGAAGGAAAACTAATAAATAGGAGAATTTGAGCATTTATGGCATTCACGGGAGTTTTGCTCTTCAAGCATGTGTGCCTTTATTCACTTCGTGCTTAGAATCCCTACATCTCCTCATTTGCAAGACTCAAAACCCACAAAACAAACGTAAATACGAAATCGCCTATACCTACTTATAAATATTGTGTAGTTAAAAGAAAAAAAAAAAGAATAATGGTGTTGCAGGAGAAAGATATTGCAATTCGTTTAAAATCATGGATTTCTAAGAGGAAATTTCAATTGTTAAAACCAAGCGAAATTACATCTGAACTAAGTTTGGTGAGCTAACTTGTGAATAAATATGATTATAATTTATAGCCATAAATGTAAGTTTGGTGAGCTAACTTGTGTAGCAACTTTTGAAAGTAGGCAAAACAGGCAACAAAGTGCTACAAACAAACTGTCGGCTGGTGCCTGGTGGTGGTGATCACTTTCCTGATGATTCTTACCAGGTCCATACATATCTATAACATAAATATTAATGTATATGTAATTGCTGCAACTATTGTTACCACATCCGTCGCCCTCAAGTATGTCAACGTTGTGACCTATGTCACGGAATAAAACGTCTCGGATAAGTTAGAGCTGGTTTTAGGCTTATAAATGCAAATGCTACTTAATAATAATTTTTTGCACGGATTTTATTACTTTTTGCAATTATTACTCGACTTTTTAAAAGTAATACAAAATGAATAACCTGTGTAATTTGTTGCAACTGTGGGATACATTAATGTTTATGTCTGAAAATACCGTCAAATAATGATATTTAACAACACGATGTCTGACACAGTTTTTGTATTCCAATTTTTTTATATTTATTCGATATTGATTTTGGTAGTAATGTTTTGTGGTATTATGTACAAGATTTAGTGAAGTAGTCGAGTAAATTATGCTACATTTTGACAATAAAAAGTGTGCTAAACATCATGTCTTTTGTATCACATCATTATTTGACGGTATTTTCAGGATGAAACCATAACATATGCCATATTTGCAACAAATGACAAAGTTTTGAAAAGTTGAGCCACAAAGCAAGAAATGAAAAGGTTCATGCTAAAAATTATTTGAACATATTTTGTATCTCAATTGCGATGTATTGAAATGAATACAATATTATCATCCTGAGAGCAGAACTATAATATTATAAAATGTTGAATGAGCCCATTGTAATTTTTATTATGTGTTAGGAGCATCACAATTTTGATGTCAACCATTGCACAAATTTATTATTAAGCTTTTAATAAATTGATTTTTTGAAGAGAAGATAATGATTTTATAATAAAATTGTATCACAATTAGCGTAACTCAACTCTGGTGCAGGGTGATGAGTAGGCAAGATGATCATCCGCCACAAAGACATTATTAGAGTCTGCAAGTAAAAATGTGATGGAGTATCACACCGGATAAATGGGTAGCTAGGCTTTGAGCACATAAACATAGGAGATGCAATTAAGATTGACCTTTTTAGTGAGGATAATGGCTTGTGACAGACCTATCATGTGGTTTTCTAGTAGTAACCACTGTTATGAGGTGTACCCCTAGTGCTAAGTAAGTCTTCCATTATCCACTATAATGCTATAATTTTCCAGACAAAAGAAATGGTAGAAATTTTGGATTTTTGGACTTATTATGCACAAAAATATATATATAATTTTTCTTCTGGAAATTATGACTCTTGTTGTTCGTCATGATTTCTCCAAAGTTCCGTTCATTGGAACTGAATATGGCTGTGACAGCCGACAGGCTTTGTTAATTGTCATGTTGATAGTCATATTTAAGTACTGCTCCAAAGTTGGATGATTGGTATATTAACTGTTTAATCATCAAACTTCACATCATATTAACTTTATAATATATATTACTTAATTATAATGTTATTCTCTTTCTTTTGAAATTACACGACACTATCGTTACGTCAGGAAGGATAAGGGAGAAAATCAGCGTTGTTAATTATTTACGCTTTGCTTCCGATAGAAAATAATGTTAATTTTGATCATTACAAGTGAACTAGTTAAGCAATTTAGATCTATATGTTGAGTGTTATAATTGAACTGGTTGAGTATATATTTTTTCGATATGTGATTTTATATTTGTTTTTATTATAAATCAAACTCTTTTTAGTGTTAAAGATAATTTCGCTCGTATATTAAAAAGCGCATATTATTAATTTGACATTCATAATTCCAGTTTTCTTTTCAAGGTAAACAAAGGGGAATCAAAACATGAACAGAGACTTCCCATTTTGAAGCAATGATTGAAGGTATAAACCAAAGACATCACTATAGGCTTAAATTTGTGTAATTAGAGCCGAAAGTTGGTGAATGAAGAGCTGAATGATGCAGTGATATCAACTAGGAAACACGTTGAGTGAATGGTAAAATGTGTTATCTTTATGATGATACTTATGTAGGTGGTGCTAATGTCATATCCATCCCAATGCCAGTATCAAACAACATAAATGTATTCAGCTGTTTTCTGTCCATCTGTCACTTTCATGCTTCCTTTGATTTAACTTTTCTCGTAAAAAAATATGTCAAGTGGAGGACAGAACGAAAGCCTCCAACTCCATGTCAACTGATTAACAAGTGGTTTCATGAATTGGAAATTTGCCATCAACTTCACTTAGAGCAAGAATTTACATATGATTTTCTTTTTTTTTGAAAGTGATTATTTAGAAGGCGAAACAAATACAATGAAGTAGGAGGGATCATGTTCCACCAAATAGGCCAAATAAAAAATTGGATTACCTTACTAAGTAATAAACAACAAGAATTATTTGCCTCTTAAAGTAATGAAAAGTTACATCGTGAAACTTACGATTTTGACAATATTTTTATAAACAAGTTTAAATTTAGCATAAATAAATTTGGGTGTTAAAACATTATGACTCATAAAAAAGGTTTTAAATGAGTTTACATGGTCAGGTGTTTATTTTAAGTAATTTGTTGAATATATTATAATATATGTTTAAAAAGACGTGTTATTTTTTTAATTACACTATTTATTACGTTTGCCAAAGTTTATTCAATTCATATAAAACAAACACCCAAAATCTTGAATTAATTTGTTAAATTTACAAAAAAAAATTGTTAGTTTGTTGAGTATTAATTTTCTTCCTAAAAATGAATAATCCAGTATCCCAATTATAATTTAAGGAAATTAAAAATTTATAATTTTGAGAATGAGTGTGGGCCCAAAAGGAGGTTGAAGGGTTTAAGCTGTCGGTTAGATTGGGCCTATGAAAAAGTGCTAATTACGTGGGATGTGACCTTTTAGGCCTCAGCTTTCAATTACAAAAACGACAGTTTGTATGTTTCCATTTTAAAAACATTACATCTTTAAAACTAAGTCTGAACAATGCTACATTATTTTTTATATAAAATTTAATTTTTTGTTTTATTTTTTAATTTTTTTCTCTCTTTTCAATTTCTCTCTTACTCTCCTCCTCCCACTCAAAACCCTAACTACCCCATAGCTCTCTCTCTTCTGCCGCTACTCACTGCACAACCTTTCTCTCTTCCGTCGGTCTCCCTCATCTTCTCTGACTCGTTCTCCCTTTATAGCCTTGTTCTCTGCCCTCCTATATTTCCTCTTCCTGCTCTTCCTCCTTATCCTCTTCCCGCTCGTCGATCTGAAATTGCGGCATCTAGTTTTGAAAGCTTGATGGCGGTGCTAGATCTGGAAGAAACTTTCTCGTCCGACAACGTCCATAGCATCCAAAAGTAGATCTCGTGATGAAGCCGACGGCCAGCGAACTGATGGTGGGAAGCGAACGGACGAGGACGGGAACAAACAAAGAATCTTGAGAGGCGACAGCGGTGTAAAGGAGGCAGCTGAAGCATAACCCTAAGGGGCGTCAACGACAGGAGTAAGAAACCCTAGGGTTTCTTTTTTTTTTTGTTTTTGACTAATTGTAGTTTCAGTCCTTATATCTATTAGTTTTTACAAATTAGTCTGAATTCAAAAATTTTCAATATTTTTTGTTTTCAGTGTTACTTTAAATGTTAATCATGGATTTCACAAATCAACACCATTGTGAACATTGTCTACAAAATTCAATTTAAAAAAAAAAAACTTTTTTGTTCACAATGGTTCAAAATTGTTCACAACTATGTACAATATAATGTACACCACTTTGTGAACCATTGCGAACGTCAAAACCGATCCTCAAAAAAAATATTCTTAAAAGAAAAAATTCGTTTAAAATTTCTAAAAAAATAATTAAAAAATTCTTTGATTTTTTAAAGAATACTTATGTGACCTATGTGAACTATTGTGAACGTAAAAAAATAAAAAAATTATTTTGAAATAAAAAAATATAAACTGTCTACTCTAAATTGTTCACAATAATGTATAATGTATAATTTTTTATGAACCATTGTGAAAGACAAATCGACCCTAAAAAAATATTTTTTGAAGAAAAAAATAGTTTAAAATTTCTAAAAAAATAATTAAAAAATTATTTATATTTTTTTTAAAATATGAATTGTGAACTATTATGAACCGTTGTAAAACTAAAAAAATACTACATATGTAAACAATTATGAACCAAAAAAATTATTAAAATTGTTAAAAAATTTTAACAAAATAATTTTTTTTTAAAAAATAGATGTTTTTTAGAAATATGAACTATGTACTCTATATATGAACTATTGTAAATTGTTATGAACCAAAAAATAAAGTCTAGACTAAAAATATTTTTTATTTTTTAAAAAATAATTTATCACAAAAAAAAAAATTCTCTCAAAAAAGTCAAATTCTCGCCAAAATTAGACAATTTCTCTTGTGCTGTTAAAAAAAATTACATTTTGGAGATTAGTTCCTTCCTCGATTTTATTTTTGAAAAAAATGAGTTAAAATTAAAAGATGGCATTTTGATGGTGCGTAGATCTGTATTTCTCCCAAAGATAAATGGCTTTTCAATTGCCTCAATCTTCGTTATTATTCATCTACAGATAACACAGTAGCATGATACCATCCATGCCAATCATAGTAATGTCTAAAAAGCTTGTCAACCAATATTTCAAGTAAAAGTTAGTGGAACATTATTGCGTAAGGACAAAGGTTTTAATACCTATAAGAATACGATTTAATTTTTCAGTACGGTTTTTAAATTTGACATATTTTCAGGTTGTTTTTATTTGTTTCTATTCTTTTTGATATATTTTTGCTTTACACAATTTTTTTAAGTGAAGACCATAGTTTTGTGATTAGAAAAATCCCAAGTTATTAACAAGTATCCCTAGTTTACAGTCAATTGGTGTGATGTCTTAGGTTTAATAATGTGTATAGCATAGCCAGCAGCGAATGTCAGGTGGGGGCGAGTGTAGGTGGCCCCACCTATCGGCCACCAGATTTCCCTTATTACCCTTCTTGACGCCATGACCTCCCATAGAAACCCTAGGATTCCGTCCCCTATTCTGGTGCGCAGCAACTGAAAAGAGGTAGAAGACGCACACCAACATGATGCAGTTTCTCTTCTTTTTTAAAAAAAAAAAAAAATTGTCTCTAGCGATGTTCGCTGAAGAGAAAATGGATTAAAAAAGAACAGAAGTGACAAAGGCTTAAGTTAGAGCAGAACAGAGAAACCATCGTCACTGTTTGTTCTTCCCGATTTCACACCTCCAACAAATCGACTTGTCGTCGCCGCACCTCTCCCTCTTCTCGCCGACACTGCCGCTCACCACCAACTTCATCTGCCGCAGGTCGCCATTTGCCCCTACCTCTGGACAATCCTGACTCCGCCACTGAACATAAAAATGAGTTTGTTTGTCAGTATTTTCAACATATAACATATATCATATTTTTTTTTAAAAAAATTGTATTATTCTTGAAGGAATGTAGCTACCGGTTTAACAAATAAACAGTATATAATAGTAGGTTCGAATTACCTACCTCGATTCCTGTAAAAGCTCGACCCAACCAGTAGCGGAAGATAAAGGTCAGGATCGGTTCTATGTTGGTCTTGCGAGCAAACTACGGTCGGGTTGGCGACGGGAGTACTCGTCTGTTTCGCAGCCTAAATGACACACGAATCGACCTCTTCATGCTATTGAAGTATAGTGGAAGGAGATGGATGGAGAGAAAGAGAGAGATAGAAGAAAGAAGGAGAAAGAATGGTGGAGGGAAAAAACGTTCTTCCTCCCTCTATTTTCTTTCCTTTTTCCCCTTTTTTCTTTTCTCTTTCTTTTTCCCACACCCCTTTTCTCTTTCTCATCTCTTATTTATATGCATCCAAATGGGCTTTGCTCATTTGGCCCATTATGGGCCCAATGGGCCTTGTGAGCCCAACTCAATTGAGCTTACCAATTGGTCTCGATTCATACCTTGACCTACCGAGTTTGGTTCACCCGTCATAGATAGACCGATTTTTCCAACATCTCTCACTCGCACATGACAGTATGATACATCATCATGTAACATGGTTAACACTCACATAACCATGCTCGATCCTTTCGTCATACAGGCAAATAGACAGCGCGACCAACATACGATAAGAGCATAATTGCTATACACTTGTAAGGAATATATAACAGTTCCTTACTCAATCCTTCCAGAAGGTGTCTCTTGCAGAATAGCTCCATTATGTCATAGTGTATGCAACAACAGCACAATCTGCTGGAACGTATGCATTTTCCCTACTTCGTAACCATACAATTGCTGCTTTCGAACTTCTCGATCTCACGAAATCTTTACTCCTAATTCACACATCATGTGACAGATCATATGTGAGCTAGCTAAGCAAACTTATGAGACTAGTGCAAATGCGTCTAGAAACAAACTTCCTCTCTTACACTAGACAATCCACATAGCCAAGTTTACTTGCCCAGTTTGTCACACTTGGTCGAATCAATCATGACCATTAACGACAAGCTAAATTAGCCAAACTCAATTACACATCTTGAATGTGTTAAGGGTTCTAAGGGTAGGTATTACTGAGAACCACATGTTCATGACAGGGTCTCACATTAGGAATAATGAGATCATTTTTCAATCTTTTCCATCCATATGGTCGTATATATAACACACATAGTATGATCATGTGTTGTGGTGTTCTTTCTTTCCCTTTGAGGAGTGCATGTTTATACAACATTGCCATCTAACCTTAATCCACACCGTAACAGGATTACTTCTGGATTTAAGACAGAATATGCTAAAAGTCTCTCAATTTAGCGTATGATTAATTTAATAATCGACATAAAAATTTATCCCTATGGCGTACGTCTTTTTTCGTACAACTTTTTCTTGCCATTTTACAATGAATTCACTACTGTAAAATGCAAGACGGTATCTTGAGTATGAACGCACTCTAAGTTCTTTCTAAGTTCAAAACCAGCCACATCTTAGTTCTTCCCCCCAACGAACTAGAAAAACTAAGGTAAACACCCGTGTGAATGGGTTACTTCTCTGTCCAACATGCTTTCTTACTTAATGATACTACAAATGTCAACTCTCAACATTTGTGTTGTATTGCTCACGATAATCTTATTAAAGAACATGTTTGAAGGGATTACATACTTTGGGTATTATGCAGATCTTAAGGAACTTATCCTTATAGGACTTTATTAACGGATCTTCAATCACGTCTCGCATGAATTTACATTTTCAAGTTCACTTCACCTTGTGAAAATTGTAATCAAATTTGCTTGTCCTTGTGCAAACAAGTCTTTCACAACAAGATACTTGGTCTCGATTTGCTTAAACTTATATTAGATCTTTTCGATCTTTAAGCAATCGAGATTGACTGTCACTAAAGACCGTCGTTGGTTCTTTAGGTGGTTAGAGCTAAGTGGACCATTCCACTGTATAGCCCACCTTTCAACTATACTGCAGTTAGTGAAGCTATAGTCTCAGCTTCACTTGCCACATATTTATACGTGTTCCTCACTATTACGTGGAGTGATCTTTCTTCCAAGTAATAACACATAACTAGACATGAACATCCTTATGTCCACATAATCATATGGAATAACAACTGTATTTCTTTTTATCGCAAGTCCTTACGATAACACAATGCATTACAGTGCCTCTAAAGTACCCAAGTATTACACTCACTGCTTTCCAACATCCTTCTTACGTGTTCGGTCATTATTTACTAGTTGACTTGACAATATAGCAAACTCTAGGCATTGTACACACCAAGGTATTTGCTAAAATACATTTTCTTGTAATAAACTCATGTACTTTTTATTAGACTACAAAATACATCACATGACATTTACGTGAAAAATATTCCTTACACGTTTTTCATCTCACATAGATTTATGGACACATGTACTTACTAAATTTTCTCTTAGTCACAGGGTATCTATGGGTTATGCATTTCTGCATCTTGAAGCATTCTAGTAGTTTGTTGATCCATTTCACTTGAAGAACTACAATGATTTACTTGAACGATCTCTTAGAGTTTGACTCCAAGGTCAACTCATATTAGCAATATCAAAGTTGTACATTGACTAATCTTTGAAGTCATTCAGGTATGCTAGACCATTTCTAGCCAAAAGTGTGATGTTCACACAATGTAAGAATGACAAGATTCACCTTAAAATACTTGATATTATCACAACGAATATGAATGTACCATCCTCTCGAAGAATGTTTAAGATCATACCTTAGACAATGAAACCATTGGTTTAAACCTTATAGATTTTATTTTCAAATTCTCTATTGAGAATTGGATGATAAAACTATTAGGTTAAACATTATAGGTTTATACTCCAAATTCTCTCACATGAAAATGAGTTTCTACATTCATTAATGTAGGTCGAGGTATAGACTAGTCCAAATGACAAAGTCTATTTAATGAAGGCAAATCTTTTAACAAGTTGAACTTTTTAATCTCGTTGACTAAATCTCATTGGCGATTATTGATGTCTTACTCGATTTATCGCTTATGTATCCACTTATCTCTAATAGGTACTCACCCTTTGAGTAGATTAACCAATTCTCAAACATAGTTCAATCTCAAATGTCACTCGTACTTCCATTGCTTTATCCATACAAATTTCACTAGGATGAGCGAACCTCTAACATACTTGCAAGTTCATTATTGACTTGTGGGTTACTAAAAGGATCATGATCGATTAATTTATCAAAAAAATGTCGCCGTGAGACTTTACAAAAAAGAATCATGGTCGGTTCATTTATCGAAAAAATGTCAGCGTGAAACTTTATCCATTTTAGTTCTATGCATTTTTGAAAATTCTCCCATTGGATTCAAGTTCCCTACTCCCATTGGAAAACAAAACTTCAAATAGGATCAAGATTTTGTACTCTCTTTAGAAATAGGAATCTTCCTCCCACTTAAGTCAGGATCAAAAAAATCCGTACACGTTTGAGGTAGATAGGATAAAAGTTGAATCGTTCCAAGACGTAGTCGACACATCCCTTTCGGAGAAAGCGAGAACAATCGCTAGCATCAATGGATCGATCTCTTAAAATTTTTAAAACCTTAAATCGTTCTAAGACTTAGCGATGCATCTCTTTCAGAGAAAGAGAGAACAATCATTTGGTTTAGATCGATATCTTGAGATTTTAAAAACCAAGGATGTAATCTACATTACCCAACTTCCTCATCATCTATCCTCACCCTCCTCAAGAATTCTCCCACTCGAATGGAGTGATCCTAAGGGACTAAGTTTCTGATTCTCAAATAAAATGAAATCTTTTTCACTTTATCCCAGTTAAGAAATCTATTCACTAAGAATGTGACTTCTTATAACTCATTACTATGCCAATTTCTCATTATTCCATGATGAATATGTCATTTTGATATAGCAAGGTGTCTAACGCCTTTAG
>CAODLS010240270.1:0-13403 GCA_948243855.1 Flueggea neowawraea
AAAAATACTTCGGTATTTAACTTTGAAAATACTTTGGTATTTAACTCTGAAAATAAATTTGGAATTTATCTCTAACATATTTTAGAAAGTGAATATAAAGTTTGGAAGGTATTTTGGAAAGTATTTGAAAGAAAATACTTTGGCTATTTTAGATTTGAGAAATTAAATATGTCTTCATCTAATAAATTGTGGTAATTGTTTGTTGTCTGCTCTGTATGTGAAAGGATTTCAAAGTGGATTTTTGAAAGAATCTATATATATATACGGGTGTATATATATACGATATTAGTTGGATATATACATGCATGTGGTAGTTTTCAAAAATGTTTTCAAAACCTTTTTGAGGAGCATGTGCCGCTCTTTGGTGTTATCCGCTCACTAGAGAAACTTACCCTTTTATTTTTCTTGTCTTTGTCTACTTCACTTTTCAGGTAGTTGATAGCGGGCGTTTGGTTCTTCCGCACTCAGTGAGTGCCCTATTGTTCGGGCCGAATTGGGTTATGGTAGTTGCTCCACACTGGGTAGTGGGTTATGGATTTGCAATTGTTAAACAAATGTTTAACGGTTTTATTTAAATTATTTATTTATTATTTTGTTATTACGAATATATTTTAATTATATTCGGAAATATTATTTTTGAAAAACGTATCTTTGTTAAATTGTTTAATACGGTAAATAAGCTGATTAAAAATATGAATTTGGGTGGTTTCTGTTCTCCGAGGCTTGTGCGAGATGGACCGAGCTTCCACAAACGGTTCGCCTCGTACGCCGGTCGCGGTCCCGGGAATGGGTCGTGACAAAACCCTTATTATATATTAGTGTTTGTTTGAGGTAATTTGATGGAAGTATATTATAAAAATAAATTGTATAATAAAAATATAAAAAGAATGCACGTCTCCAAACAAACACCTAAATGTGTCACCAATAACAAAGCGACGGTAATTTGTTTGCAAAACAAGATATATTGTCAAAAAGTGTCATTAGAATCTAGATGAATACACAGATTGTGTGATAAAACCTTGCCATTTTTCAGTCTTTTTTCATACAAAATTGCTTCAACTCAAATGGAAAGCAAGCGTCAATATTAACACTAATTATTTGTTTATATCCTTGAGGAACAAGTGAATAAGCAAGCAAAACCCTATGTGTATTGGAATAAGCATTTAGCTTTCTGTATATGGCTCATCATCACTCCTTTACCTTTAAACCACCTAAATTGTATAATTTAGAAAAACCATAGCGCTCATTTTCTCATTTTCCATCCAACAAACTATTTCATCCCTATTTTCTCTCTTTCTTTTGTTTATTTAATTAAAGTTTCGTTCTTATATAACATTTTCCTTCAATTATCTTCGAAATAACGAGATTATTTTTTAGACGTTGTCTCTCAGATTCAAAGTCTCACGCATATGTTTTAATTGTAAATATATGAGTATATAATTTAACGAGTGAAATTGTTGTGATCAAAACCTGTCTTAGGAATAATGGAACGAGGAAGAAGCATCTAAAACAATGTTGTTGTCCGCTAACCTACAAGTGACATTGTTAATTTATGGAATATGGTAGACATAAATTGTAGCGAATGAGTGGTTGCTTCAAAGCTAAATTTCCTATATAGTCCTAAGTGAAGTTTCATACCCTTTGGCTTGCTGCTGGTTTAGTTCATAGTAGTTGTAGAAGAACTTGGGAAGAATTGGATTGTACTGATCTTGCTTAATACCATGTATTGATATAAAACTGATAGTATTTAAACGCGCAATTTGAAAAATCTAGTTAAAATAGCCTACCTAACAGGAAAAAGAGTGGAAACTGAATTGCGCTCACAACTTATAGTCTCGAAGGCAATATTGTTGGTCCTTGGATAGTAAAAATTTGTGCAACATAACCTTCAATCTTCATTGTATGTCTTTAATTCAACATATGCTTATTTACTGATCTCATGCATTTTTTTCCTTCATCTCTGCTTTTTTTTCATCTTTTCATATAAATTTCATTTTGATAATTTAACTATAAAAAATTTAAAACAATCAAATGTGCTAATTCAACACACACATATCCTGCTTTGGAAGAAAGTTTAAAATAATTAGATACTAAATTAAAATATTGAAAAATATTAATAAAAAGTTGGCAAAAATATTTTTAAAAATACCAATATAGATGCATCACTTGTAGCAGATTTAACAACATCAACTGGGAAATAAGTATCTAAAAAAAACTTTTAACAAAGATATTTATTTGTGTGGCTAATTCCATTGATGTTATTAATATGAAAGATATCATCAAATCTCGTATTCATATGAAGTGAGATGAACTTGTTACTAATTATCATCATTATCAGGTGAAGATTTTTTATGAGGCAATTATACATTTTTTTCTTTTAATTAAATCTGTTCACTATTATTACCATTACACTAAATTAACAACTTTTCCTTTCTTATTTCTATTTTCTTGATTTACTTATACAAGAGATGGAAAATTATTTTTCGAAGATGAATGCATAATTACTTCTTTGCATGAATTGTTCAATCTAAACAACTCATTCAAGAATTTCAATATTGAAAAGTTAGTTCGTCTTGTAGAACTTTATCCATAAGACTTCACTTGGAATGAACGTATGATTCTTCCTCATCAGCTTGAAACTTATATTTGTGATATAACATATGATGACAATTCTCCGATATTTAAGATTTGAGAAGTCTTGCAAAGAAATTGGTTCAAACTGAAAAAACTACATTCTTTATATTGGTATATCATTTGATTGAATTGGCGTTGCTTATTGGAGTTGCAACTGCATGTATTGAAAGAGTATAATATGCCATGAATATTATCCAGATTGATTTATGAAATATGATGGGAGATGAATGGATGAATGACCTCTTAATGATATATATCGAGAAAGAAGTGCAACTATTATAACGAAGCTATTTTGCAATGGTAAATCATTGAAATCAACTATCATTTCTCAACTCAAGTGTCCAAAAATAGTTGCATGATTACTACATATATTCAAATATTTAACTTAATTTTCCCTTAAATATTTACATTCATCCCTTGTTTAGCCAAAATCCTAGTTATGCCACTGCATATCACATCTTATCTAAGTATACTAGATTTATCATCTATTTTCTTGTGGAGTCAGCTTAACTGAGTTGATAGGCAATAATTCCATTTGACCACGGGACCAACCTAGCTAGGTTGGTGTTTAAGTGGGTTCGTATTCCTTAAAAAAAGTATATTAGTATAAAAAACACCAAATTTCTCAATTTTTACTGTGTATTTTTCTTTTATATAATTTCTCCCTTGATACACCACAAGAAAACAATATTTTTTTAATCACTTACAAAAATTTCACATTGGATTCATAGTAAAAGTAAAATAATAAAAAGAAAACGATTGTAAAAAAAAGTCACGATATTTATTTGAGAAAATTGCACAAAATAGCCACCTTTTAAAATTTTAGTTAAAAATAGCCTCTCAACTTTTGATAATGCAGTTGAAGGTTTTAATATTTTAATTTTTCCCACCGAAGAGATATGTTCGGGCATTATCACATTATTTAGGTAGTAAATATATGTTGGTCTCTTATTGTTTAGGTGGTGAATTTCTCTCTCTCCTCCACTTTTATTGGGCAATTAATATCTGATTTTCTTTTAGATATATGTACGATTTTTTACTTCAACTAATGTAATATTGCTCAATTCCTCATTCTATGCTTTTTCTCCAACAATCAAGTAACCAATTTTGATTAATATTTTTTGGGCAATTAATCAATCTATTTTCATAGTTGTGAACATTTTAGAACCCTAAATTGTAGTTCCCATCAAGTTTTACAACAGTAATGCTAATTCTAACATTTTTTTCTTCAATATTTTCGTTTTGGTTTATATAAAGTTTCAATCAAGATTCAATCAAGGTCTACAAAATAATTTATAATTTCATATTGTAATTTCCACTGAGTTTCAATTTCGCAATGTGGTTTCTATCAAGTTTTAATCAAGATCTATGTGTCACGACCCATTTTCGAAACCGCGACCGGCGTACGAGGTGAACCGTCTATGGAAGCCCGGCACATCTCGCACAAACCTCGGAGAACAGAATTACCCAAATTCATATTATTAATCTGCTTATTTACCGTATTAAACAACTTAGCAGGGATATGTTTTTCAAAAATAATATTCCCGAATATAATTAAAATATATTCGTAATAACAAAATACTAAGTAAATAGTTTAAATAAAACCGTTAAACATTTGTTTAACAAATGCAAGTCCATAACCCACTACCCAATGTGGAGCAACTAATATAACACAATTCGGCCCGAACAATAGGGCACTCACTGAACGCGAAAGAACCAAATGCCCGCTATCAACTACCTGAAAAGTGAAGTAGAACAAAGACAAAAAAATAAAAGGGTAAGCTTCCCTAGTGAGAGGATAACACAAAAGAGCGGCACAGGCTCCTCAAAAGGGTTTTGAAAATATTTTCGAAAACTACCACATGCATGTATATATCCAAATAATATCGTATATATATACACCAGTATATATAAATAGATTGTTTCAAAAATCCACTTTGCAATTCTTTTGCATACAGAGCAAACAATAGACAATTACTGAAATTTATTAGATGAAGAAATTAAATAATATATTTAATTTCTCAAATCCAAAACAGCCAAAGTGTTTTCTTTCAAATACTTTCCGAAATTTATGTTCACTTTCCAAAATATTTTAGAGAAAGATATCTAAATATTTTCAGAGATAAATATTCAAAATATTTCAAAGATAAATTCCAAATTTATTTTTAGAGTTAAATACCAAAGTATTTCCAAAGTTAAATACCGAAGTATTTTCAGAATAAATTCCAAAAGATTTTCAGATAATAGTATCAAAAATATTTTTCAAACTGTTATTCAAAATATTTTCATACTGGGACCCAAAGTTCATATTCCTCGAGTTACTCAAACTCGGTATTAGCCACATAGGCGAAGATTAGCCACATAAGGCACCATGGTATAATATAGTATAGCCACTAAGGCGAGAATATAGCCACTTAGGCACATAGTATAGCCACTAAGGCAAATGATACAACTTTGGTGTATCATGACTACGTTATCACGTAGTTGGATGTCCCAAAACAAAGTGTTTTACCAAAACATTTCAATATTTATTCAAAATAGTCCAATGAATACCACACTGAACGAATACATCATTTTCCCAAAAATGATAAGAACCTTTCATACAAAATATTTATTACAAAAATATTTAGTATTTAGAAACAATAATTATTTCAAAACCGATTCGAACCGAATTACCCTTTTCATCAAAAAATCCTCCAATCTTCTATTTCTAACTTAGATTCATGTTCTTCCAACTCTCCCCATCAAAACCCACAAAAATCCATCCGAAAACCATCAAAATCACTCCAAAAATTCAAAAATCCCATCCGGTCAAACTCTCTTAAAAACACAAGAAAATGACCAAAGAAAAGAGGAGAGAGAGATTACCTCGGTTAGCTCGTCTAGCCGACGAGGAAGAGAGAGAGACGAGAGAGTCAGATCGTGAGAGAGAGAGAGACGAGAGAGAGAGTTTCGATTTTGAGGAAGAAGAAAAGAAAAAAAACGAAGAAGAAGAAAGAAAAAGAAATTTGGTTGTTGGGTTTGAGTCAAAACGGCGTCGCTTTTGCTTGCTTAAAACGACGTAGTTTTTTTAACTAAAAAATCGGCTCCTGCGGACGCGAACGACATTTGGTGACTCGAAACGACATGTCGTTTCCTCTCCAGCGAACGACACGTCGTTTTCGCTTCAACTGAACGACAGTGCATACAAGAAGCTAGACGACACGCCGTTTGGACCAAATGCTGAACGACCTGTAGTTCAGCCTCCCATTTTCTTTTCTTCCAATTTTTTTCCTTTTTCCAATTCCAATCAATTTTCACTCAATTTAGCTCCCCAATACACTTCAAAAATCCTATTAACACCAACAAAATTTTAACACCCCAAAATATCATTAATTAATTTAATGATATTTCAAATTAAAATTAATCCATCAAAAATAATTAATTTGAAAAAAAAAATTCAAAGAAAAATTTACCGAAAAAATAGTCGAAAAAATCAAGTTATTACACTATGAATGCGTTTAAAGTTTTATATTTCAATTTTTAAACTCAGTCAATATAGTTTATGTTAAGTGTCACAAATGTGTTTATAATCTTGAATTCCAATTTTTATCTTAACTCATCTAGTTTAGTTTCAATCAAGTTTCGAAAATATTTCAATCTATAAAAATGCACTAAAATTTAAAAACTAATGTAAACAATAATATAAATAAACTTGAATGAAACTTACATAAAACCCTTAATTGTTTTTAGAGTATTGTGATATATTTAAATTGCATAACAAAGTTTCTGACAAGTTGCAATTGGTTTTCAGTAAAAAGTTATTCAATAATTTTGAATACTATGCTTTTTGATTTTTTTTAATGTGTTGATATGTATTTGTTAGGATATTTTTTAATCCAATTATTGAGGGTTAAAATCTCCTATGTTTTTGGGATTAGTTAATCAAAAACTTTAAATTTGATTTTATCAAGTTTTCAACACCTATTTTTAAAGAGATCTAGTTGATGCAAGTTTTAATTTATGGGTAGCTATTTCTAAAAAAACTTCACTAATTTACTGTCATATTTGGTTAAAAAAATTTTAAAGTGGCTATTTATAAAATATGTTTTAGTTTGGTTGTAATACCCCGTCTGTTCAGATCAATTCCCTGTAGCATTCCGACCAAATTCTGACAAGGTCTTTGGTGGAACATCACTTGACTTTGAAAGATCTTAGTTCAATTCCAAATTGGAACCTCGAATGATTTAAGTGATGTTGGGTGTTTGAAGATGTTTGAGGATGTTTAAGAGTGTATTTGAAAATAATTTGATGATTTTGAGGATGATTTGATGTTTGATGATGAATTATAGATGTAATTTTTGATGATTAAGTGTTATAGAACCTCGAGGAGGTCTGACACACGTTTGGAAGCGTGAAACATCGATTATGTGTCTGGAGTAGTGAACAACACACGTTGTCGAGACAAGCAAGACGTTCATTATCTGGATAAGGAGCATAACGTACGTTGGGTAGCCACAACATACGTTATTTGGGGTGCAAGGATGATCAACGTACGTTGGCATGAATGACGTACGTTGTATTGTGTTTTTTCCAGATCCTTTGCTAATGGATGCATCACAACATATGTTGATGGTGTACGACGCACGTTGTGGATGACAATAACGTAAGTTGAGCATGAGAATAATGTATATTGCTTTGTTATTTCACTGAAACGGTGCGTTTTGATCAGCCCATCTTTTTAAACCCCAAACCCGACCCTCTTCGTCATTTTCCGCCATTTTTCACTCAAAACTCTATCAATCTCGTCTAGGTCTCTCTCTCCTTGGTCACCCATCATTCCTTAACATCATCTGAAGTAAGATCAACATCCTTTCTGCATTTCTAACTCATTTTGATGTATTGATTCATAAAAATGTCATTTGGCCAAATTTGAAATGATTTTCAATTTTCAGATGATTCTTGATGAATGGATGTTAGATGATGCTAGATTATGTTAGATAGGGCTTAGTTGAACACGATTCAAGCTTTAAATCAAATGATTTGATGAGTTTTTGGTGGACCTAGGGTTAGGTTCTGGTTTGATGATTTTTAGAACGATTAGGAGTTTATTTGTCAAATCTGAGGTTGGATTCAAGTTTAGAGGATCGATTAGAGTCAGGACACATGAATGGTTTCGATATTTTTTGGTCGAATCGAGAGTTCGATAGTTTTGAGAATAAATTTATGGTTTTGCTGGTTTTGTAAATTTCTGGAAAGTTTACTCTCGACTTGTAATTTCTAAAAATTGGGAGTATAGATTTGTAATTTTGAAAGGTGAAGGTTTAGATTTGTAATTTTGGAGAACCTGGACACATATTTGTAATTTTAAAGAATTAGGCTAAATTCACGATTTCTAGGAGTTTAGAGAGGAATTTGCAGACTGTTTTGAAATTTGTTAAGTCTCGGGGACTACAACGTGATTTTACACTGGTCGGGGACCAAACTGTAATTTTATGTAGATTTCGTATTTAGAGTCGAGGATGATGGATTCTCATCCGGGGTAGATTTTTAGTGACCTCGAGGGTCCAAGTCTGCATTGCATACATATTCAGTAATGCTATCATATCTGACTATGTTGTAATAAATCTATGTTATCGGTTCAGTTCAGTTCCCGAGGCGACCAGTCCTTCACCAATGGACTGCGACTGGATTATTAGCTCGGTGTCCAGGTGAGTGGCTGATAACTTCAGACACATAGGCTGTGCCTTCTAAAATTATATGTTTTTGACATGTCTGGACTTGACATGTAATCTGGATTATTAAAGGATAGGCAATCTTAAAAATCTGATCTTTGTGAAAACCTCTGTTGTGTAAAATGAATTTTCTCTGGGAATTTTTGTGGTTTCTGAAAATAAATATTATGTTTTAATATTTATTACGAATTTCAAGAATAAACATTCTGTTAAGGATTTCAAATAATACTGTGTAGAAAATGTTCTTATGGATTTAAGAATGTTTTCTGAAATGGTTGTTTTGCTCTGGAATAAGTTTGATGAATAATTTGTTTGTGTTGTACGCTACCTTTTGAATATTCTTGGAATAAATATTTCAAATTAATTTCGGAAAACCTTTTTGTTTTAGGACACCCAGCTACCGGGTAGCGTAGTTTTGATACACTGATGTTGTATCATTTGCCTAAGTGACTATATTGAATGCCTAAGTGGCTTAAGCTCGCCTTAGTGGCTCTACTATACCCTGGTGCCTAAGTGGCTATTGTCGAGTTCGGATGACTCGACATATCTGATTTAGGTCCCGATAAATTTGGTACTTTTCTCTAAAAATGTTTGGAAAATAAATGTGATTTTGAGAATTTTTGTCTGAAAATATTTACGAAATTTCTCTCTAAAAACATTTTGAAAAAAATGTTAGTTTTTGTAAATTCTTTGGGAAAAATAAAGATGAAATTTGGCATATATTTTGAAAGAAAATATTTTGGCTATTTCGAACTGTAGAACGTAAATGTTCTTATTAAATTTAATAACTTATTAAATCAATTTGGGTGATTGTCTTTGTCTGCCTTGTATGGAAAGGATTTCGAAATGGTTTTCAAAACCAATATTATTTTATATGGTGTGTATACGTACGTATATTTATATCTACATGTAGTATATTTTGAAATGTTTTCAAAACAGTCTTTGCGAGGCACATATGAGGCGGTCTGAAGTGTTCTCCCTCACTGGGTTTGACCCCCTTTCTTTTTCTTTTCTTTGCTCTCTCTCTCTACTTCACTTTTCAGGTACTTTATAGCTGTTGTTGATCTTCCGCGCTTAGTGAGGTGTTTGTCAGCATTGAGTGCCCTGTTGTTCGGCCTCGACTTTCTATTCTATTAGATGCTCCACATACCGAGTAGTGTATTATGATCCTGTAATTGAATTTGAAATGGTTCAAATGTTTTCAATTATATTTATTTATTTAATGATTTTATTATTATTAATATTTGAGAATATTATTTTTGAACTTATTTTTGATAAAAGATTTTAATTTGTCTAATAAAAATGTATTTGAATAATTGTTTTGTACTCTGAGGCTTGTGAGGGATGGGTCGAACTTTCACAGACGGTTCTTCTCGTACGCTGGTCATGGCCCGACTATGGGTCGTGACATTGGTGGATTAGTTATGTAAAAAATCTTAGGATTAATTACACTCTCGACTGCAATTTGCACCTTCAATTACAAACTAATAAGCAGTTGACTTTTTTTCTTAATTTTCGTTTCTTTTTTATGATTCGTACTTGTATAATTCTTAGTCCCTACGAACTAAATTTGTGTTAAGTCCTCCTACTTTTCCATTTCTGTCTCATTTGATCGTTTTCATTTCTCTCTCTTATTTCATTTCAACACTCTTCTCTGGCATCCTAACTCTCTCTATCTCATGCTCTTCTCCATCTCCTCCGGCCTCTCCCTCATATTCGTCCCTTCCGTCATCTCCTTTCGCTCCATCCTCTTCCTCCGCTCCCTCCTCTTGGCCAGATTTAGCTTCAGTGCTGCCAGATCTGGCTTCAGCTCGTCTATGCCTTCGCTCCTCTCGGCCAAATCTAGCTTTGGCGCTGCTAGATCTAGCTTCGGCCTATCTCCACCTTCGGTCCTCTCAACTCATCACAGTGATGACTACAAAGCAATCTCTAGTGGCGTCGAGATCTCCAGTCACTGCTATACGCTGTCATTCATGCTGGCGTCAAGATCTCCAGTCACCGTTGTCGAGTTCGAGTCGCTCACGTGGTGTTGATATCTCCGTTGACGCGCACCACCGCTATTGATCTTTGTCTTTGTTAGTCGAAATAACTATTAAAAATTCAATTTCAGTCCCCAATGTTTCTGAAAATTACAGATCAGACACTAATGTTTAGTCATGAGATATTGGAAAATCACGTTTTAGTCACTAATTTAATTTGCATTGATTTTGAGTTAATTTTTATTCAACATTGATATTGAGTTGAAAATTGAGTTGATGTTGTGCTGAATTTTTATTAAGTTGATATTGAGTTGATATTGCATTGATTTTGAGTTGATTTTTATTCAACGTTGATATTGAGTTGAAAATCGACTTGATATTGTGTTGATTTTTATTCAAGGTTGATATTGAGTTGAATTAAGTTAATTTTGAGTTGATTTTTTATTTTTATTTAAATTTCATTTAATGTTTATTTCAAGTTATTTTCAGTTTTTTAATAAAGTTTTAAAAGATTTTTTTTTAATTTTGATTTAAGGTTTGTTTAAGGTTGATTTAAGGTTATTTTAATTTTACAAAATTTTTAATATCTTTTTAAAAAATTTCGTAGGTTTACTAAGGTTTATTTAAAGTTGGTTTTAGTATTTTAAAAGTTTTATTTTAGGTTGTGTTTTAGTATTTTAAAAGTTTTTAAAATTTGCTTTAAAGTTTGCTTAAGGTTAATTTAGAATTGTTTTTAAATTTTTAAGAAGTGTTTTTAGTTTTTTTTAAATTAATAGGTTTATTTAAGTTTATGTTGTTTTTAAAGATTTATCGAATTGATATTTAGTTGATTTTTATTCAGGTTGATATTGAGCTGTTTTTATTGAAATTATAATTTTTTTTAAGTTGATAAGAAATCAAAACTGGGTGAAGAAGAAAAATTAACTTAAAAAAAAAATTATGGACTAAATTGGAAAAAAATATGAAAGGACTAAAATGACAAAATTGAATAATATAGGGACTAAACTATAACATAGAGATAAAGGACATGATTTCTTTCGGAGAAATCAAATTGCCGTATAGATTATTAGATTTTGTGGTTTAATTAAGAGAAAAAATAAGGGCTCATTTGTTTGTAATAAAATTTTCAAAAGGGCATGTTTTTGTAATCGGTCCAAAATCTTATTTGTTTTGTCGAAAGTCAGTTTATTGGGCCTTAAGACCAGCCCATGAAGGTGGTACCGTATTGGAGGACCAGACCAACACAGAGCTGACAGGGTCCATGTTTAAATGGTTAAACTATAACACACAGTAACTTGTTAGCAACAAGAACAATGGATACAAAGTGAGCCAGAGAGAGAGACAGAGCGAGAGCAAGCAAGAAAGCCAGACGCTTTGGTGCGAGACACTGTGGCGGACAAGGTAATTATATGTCAGTCTTTGATTTATTTAATTCTTGCTCTTTTTTGTTATAGTTTCATTGCATTGGTTCTTTCGTTCAAATTCTTGATTAGGTCTTTTTTCTTTTTCAACGTGTTTTTTCAAAGAGTTTCTTTGTTGCGTTTTCATGTTAATTTTGGTTCTTTAGATGCATTTTCGTTTTGTTTTTTCGATTCTTTTTTGTTTGAGAATTCATGGTTTTGCACTCGAAGCTAATTCAGAAGAAGACTCTGATTTGCATTTTCTTTGTTTCTTTTTGTTAAGAAGTTAATATTGTCTAAGGCTTCGTTTCATACGATGAAGTGAAAATCTTGAAGCTGATGACTTTCATTCATTGTTAATTTGGAAGTATGTTCTGTAATTTTGAATTTGTATACGATATTTATTAGGATCTTTTTAATGAATCATGATTCTTCTAGTTTGTGAAATTGGTAGCCTCTTAAATTTCAATTCTTGTTTTGCAGTTGAGGTTAGCAAATGGGACAATTATTGAAGGATATAAGAGGACTGTGTTGTGCTTGCTTGATAATTGTATAGTGTTTGGTGATTTTGTTGTCTTGGTATTATATTTGGTGAATTCATTACGAGTAGCGCTCCTAAAAGATCTCATGATGAGGGTGGTCATTCTCATTCCTCTTCTTCGAAATACCCACATGAAGATACGAGCTTATACCCGAAGTTGACGTCTGGAGTTTCCAAGTCCTCCTTATGAGATTGGTCCTGATGCTCGTGCTGCTAAACTTCCCCGAACTGAATCCCGTGACGCAGATAGAAGATTGTCTTTGCATTCAGTGTACCGAGTTCCCCCACCGCCTACCAGTGATTCACATATGGAGTCACATCCTGTTGCCTCTGAAAGCAGACTAGAACCTAGGGATACTAAGGACAGCAGAAATCATCGGGTTGAAACACGTGATCCAAGGGGTGAAGGGAGGGATCTGTATGGTGAAGCAAAGAGAGATTCCCAAAGTGTTAAAGGTGAAAAGGATGCAAGATTTGAGAGTAGAGGTGATGATAATAAAGAAATAAAACATGACAGGGAGACACATCCTGATCCTAAGAACGAAACAAAGATGGAGAAGGATGGTTTTGGTTCAACAAGCGGGCAATTGAATTGGCAAGAACCAAAAGAATACCATAGAGGGAAAAGATATTCTGACTCTCCAGGTGGACTTGTGGATCCTTGGCATATGTCACGCGTCAATGCCCAAGGTCCGGTCGAGATGGCAAAGGAAAGCGCGACTAATGACGAGAGAGAATATGCAGAAGCACATGAGGCAGTGAGTGAAAACAAAGTTGATTCAAAAGGTGATGACAGATTTAAGGATAAGGACAGGAAAAGGAAAGAGCTTAAACACAGGGAATGGAGTGAACGAGATAAGGAACGAAGTGGTCGGAGGAGCAATATGCAGGTTGGTAATAGTAGTACAGATGGCAAAGAACCAACAAGGGAAGAGAGAGAAGCCGAGAGGTGGGATAAGGAGAGGAAGGATCTCTCAAAAGATAGAGAAAGGCTAAAAGAGAGGGAAAAGGAGCATCCAAAGAGAGAACCATGGAATGGCATAGAGAAAGATGGTTCACATAATGAGAAGGAAATGGGAGATGCATTTGCAAGAGTACCAGAACAGGATAATACAGCTTTGGAGCAGAAGAAGCC
>CAODLS010240285.1:0-18714 GCA_948243855.1 Flueggea neowawraea
TGTTTATTCTGTTTGACAGGCTATAATTAAAAAGCGTCCCTCGAGAAACATAAATGTACAAAACTTCTGGTTGTATGTATTTGGGATGGCCTTCAATGCTGTCGCAATACTAATTCAAGATTTTGATGCAGTTGTGAACAAGTAATTTTTTCTCTTTTTTTATTTATTTAAATTTTGAATAATTTTTATCTTTCTATCATTTTCTTTTGTAATTAATTTGAGCAGTCCATAATCCATTTACATGAGAAACCGATCATGCTTTTTCTTTCTAGCTCATATGTACTTATTTTTGCACTTGCTATTCTCATAATATTTTGCAATTTCCTCTGGCTTGATCTGATATTCTGTTGATGATGTTGTATGTCATGTCCAGGGGGTTCTTCCATGGATATTCACTAATTACCACTCTCATGATTCTTAATCATGCACTCAGGTTTATTTAATCTCCCCTTAATTAATCATTTGCTTGCTTATCTTTTGTTTTCCTCATTAGATAACTTTCGGTGCATCTAATAGTTAAGATCAGAAGAAAGTTGTTTTGTTTTGAAAAGAATAAATATCTTGAAGGTTTTATAGGACATGGAATTGGAAAGGGGTTAAATATCAGCTTTTAGTTATATGTATTGGTGATAAGCATTCTTGTGATTATCGTTAAGAAAGAATATACCTGCTCTATCTGATTGCTTTTCAGGAAGTAACATTTCCTCTTAACCTGGACTTACATATAACAAGTTATTGACAGACAAGAAAAGGTGGAAAAGTGAAGGAAAAGAAAGATAAAAGAAAAGTTTACATGTTTGTTAATATTATTGGTTTACTATGAATTATAGTTATAATATGCTAAATTTATTACCTTTTACATGGCTTATCAAAAGATCTGGACTTGGTAAACAAATACATTGTTCCAACTTGTGAATTTTTTTCCCTATTATTTTCGGATTTGTTTGAATGACCTAATGTGCTCTTTATGATTTATGCATGACTTACTATTTTGCTTGCAGTGGGATTGCTGTATCCATGGTGATGAAGTATGCAGACAACATTGTAAAGGTAGGCAAAATCCTTCCTTTATCCCTTTCACGTATTTACAAATTTGTGTTTGCCATTGCACTTTGTTATCTTTCTGCTCATTATTTCATTTGGAATTTAAGACAAATGGTTTTCGCCGTTAATTACAAGCATGTGTGTTTGAAAAAGTTGGAATTGTATGGTTTCTTTCTGTTTCTTGTTTTTCCTTTTCTTTATATTTTTCTGAATGAACGAAAGTTATGTGCAAGGGCATCCACTATTTACTAAAAGCAATCATTTTATAAGTATTCTTTTTGTGATATCATGACTTAAAAATCTGAAATAGATATTATTCTTATGAACTCTGTTTCAGAACTTTATGTAGTATTTGATGTCTAATTATAGCAACGAAGGTTCTTTCCCTTTAACATTGCCGTTTATATCCTCTCAAAGAATCTTAAATGTGGAAGGATGACAGGATCCTCTGTTTCAAGGAATGGAATAGTAGCAACTAGGAAGAAAAGGAAATAGATGTAGAAGAATGTGATTGAGAGAGAGAGAGAGAGTGTGTAAAATGGTACTATTACTAATGACGGGAAAAGAAAAGAATGCAGTTGACAGCTTTGGAGAGGCTGCCCCTCTCAACAAATTCTTACTCATCAAATGAATTCATGCCTGTCTCTCTAATGACTCAGCTGATATATATACTGACATCACAAGGAAAATGACGTGCTACACAATCATGAAAATCATAAAAAAACATAACAAACATAGGAATATCACAATGACGGCAATTTATTCAACAGCATCGCTGACATGGGCCTATCCAAACCTGACACATCAGAGGCCTGCTTCTTTTGTCTGATAAGTGTGAATTAATGGCGGCTTAACAAGGATCAAGGAATTACTTCTTTTTGTTCTCCCCTTGATAAGAAAATGTTGATGCTCAACGGGACTTTTTCCATGATTAATACAAGAATTGGGAAATTTCAAACCATGCCCCAGACTTGTCTTGACTGACCACAGAATATGAGATAAACTAGCAATTAAATGAAACAATTTTGCATTTAGAAGCTGCCAACAACTAGGCTCTTTTATCTAGCTGTATCCAAATTATTTTTACTTGTTTTCTTTTTTTCCTTTTTAGATGTTGCAATTAATGTTTCTGAAAATTTTAATTATTAAGATATACTGGTGATAATATTTACAATAATGAGAAACTAAACAGTTGACATCCCTAAACTTTTATCACTATTATTGGTTAAGAAACAGTGCATGTTTAAAAATTGTACTGACTACATACTGGGTGTTATTTAAATCGTGAAAACTTTTAACTTTATGAGATAAATGTTGTTACTGTAGGTTTATGCAAATTTTTCAATGGTGTTGTAAGCGGATTGAACAGCTAACATTAAATGATTCTTCAGTATATAATCTACAAAGCTTTACAAGTTTGCAGTTTTTATGGTTGAAAAGATAAGGGTTTTTGCTGAATCAATTAGGACTGTTTTCTATTTTTGTTTCCCTTGCTTAAACCTGTCAACATTGGCATTATGTTGAAAAGTAAAAATAGTCATTCACAATAAAATTTCTTCTTCTGTCTAGCTTAAGTCATTTCAATTGTTTGCTTTTTCTCACATTCTGCAGGTTTATTCGACTTCTGTGGCAATGCTTCTCACTGCAGTTGTCTCTGTTTTCCTATTTGGCTTTCATCTGTCGCTGGCCTTCTTCCTTGGTTCCATGTAAGCTATCCTTAGCCATATTTTATGTTGCCTCACTTGTAGTCTTTATGCAAACAGTATTAGTGTATATTATCCTACTGTGCAAGCACGAAATATGTTTGATGTCAGGACTTGATTTGTTACCATATTAAATGATTTACCACAAAAAATCTGTGTAAACTATTTTAG
The DNA here is from genome assembly GCA_948243855.1 of Flueggea neowawraea. Taxonomy (NCBI): domain Eukaryota; kingdom Viridiplantae; phylum Streptophyta; class Magnoliopsida; order Malpighiales; family Phyllanthaceae; genus Flueggea; species Flueggea neowawraea. The sequence goes on from CAODLS010240285.1 coordinate 2,919, forward strand.
TCTAGGCTGCGTAGCAGGTGTAGCTTCAGTGATTAATTGACTGATGTTGACTATAAAAATTGTTTCCAGTGTTGTTTCGGTCTCTGTTTATCTACACAGCGTTGGAAAACTGGCAAGATAGTGATATTCTGCTCTTCCATCCATATTGAATTCTTTTGTAAGTGTTTCTTTGAGACTTCTGCTCCTATTATTTTCTATCATTTTTTGTGGTTTGCCAATTTGAAACATCGGTTTATGCAAGAGGAGTTGAACCCAAAGACTCAAGGTTTAAAGCAACACACTCCATTTTAACTAGCCCCAAGTGCCAAATTAGCATTATTGCATTCTCCTATGATCCTCCTACAATTAATTCAAGATGGTTAGCTGGAAAATATTATTTATAGGTACACTAATGTTTTTGCAATGATATGGTAAACAGGCTTGAATGCTGGTTGTTGGCTTCTTTTCTCCAAATGTTTTATAGGAAATTTGTTTTTTCAAGAAGAAAAATGGATCTGGGTAGTCATAAGCTGGTTTTGCTAATTATGAAATTCATTAAGAATTTTTGTGCAAATCTGATCGGTGACCGAAGATGTAAAAGCTTATCCAGCATAAGTGGATTCCATTTATCCTTGTTCACTGTATTTTCCAATAAGCTTAATAAGATAGTATTTCATATTCTTGTGTGGCGATGTTGCTTTAGAGTTTCATTCAAACCCCCTATCATGTGAAAAAGAAAACGAAAAAAAAAAAACGATCGCAAGTTAAAACTTCAGTTAAGGGACATTCCGGTGCTGAATTGGCATTTGAAATTGATAAGCTCCAGATAATAATGAATTAGCTTTTAATGTATTGTTATTAGTGAGAAGAATATTTGACTTAGTTACAAGACTAATGTAGAATAGGTTAGTTACTTGTTGAGGGATATATAAGGAGTGAGAGGGGCATTAGAGACGGTAGCTGGGAATTGAATTAGTTTTGGGTATTCGGCCTTTGGCTTGGGAGAGGGTTAGACTCTCAAATTTCTACTGGGGGAGAGGGATAGGCTTTCGAATTCCTATCTTCTTTGTTACCCACTGTTATCTTCAATATCAGTATTTTAGTTCATTTTCTAATCTTTTTCAGTATTTTTCAATTAGTATCAGTAGGGTTTTGTCAGAAATGTACCTCATTTAAAATCCAGTTGAATGCATATACCAAGATGACATAAGTTAAAAGAGTAAAGAGAGGATTTTCGAGCTGAACCCTGCAGGATGCGAAGTCTAAAAGTAAAGCTTCAAGTATAGGTATTCATTTTGATGGCCCTTTTTCAAGAGATTTTAAAGCTATCCATTATGCGTTGAGAACCTTGGGTCAAATTGTCTTGGCATACACTTGAAGCTATCTCAGTTGATAACACAAGAGGGTTTTTGGTTACAAAGTCTACTTGGTGATATTTAGTAAGAATTTGATTGATTGTAACCTGGGTTTTTATCTTTATTTTCTTTCCTAAAGGCATTGGATCTCTCTACATTCTTATCTTTGGAAATTGTCAAAGTAAAGCTCCCACTCTAGCTAGGTTGGCTAAGCAATCTGAATCAGTGTTTGATTCTCTTATCTATCCACACAACGGCCACATTGCAAGTCTCTGCCTAGCTACATCGGCTACCTACTATATTAAGCTGTGAAATTGACTTGATGATCACATCAGTTCAGCCATTCCAAATATGAATTGCCTGTCTTTTCACCCTTTGTATTTGCCATTCTCCTTTTGCAGTTTTTCCATCCAAAAGATTATTATTACAATCCATTGCAACCTGCAGAGGAAGCAATTGGAAATACGTTGCAATTTATCTTGACTTGCGTTGGAAGGGTCTGACACATCTGGTTTAGCTACAAGTAGATCCATTCTTCTTCCGATGCTGCTTGACGTTCCAGATCAATAAATTAGCTTCTTTATATGATTGCTTATCCTATTTATTGAGATGGAGGGGTCTGGTTGCACTTGCACACCTTCAAAAGTTCTCTCTTATGTCTGCATATTGGTTTAAGACCTTTCGGCTATGTTTAGTTTCGAAAACAATTTTTTGTTTTCTATTTTCTGTTTTTTTTTTTTATTTTCTGAAAATTAAATTTATTTTAAAAATATGTTTGCTAATAAAAAAAAATGAACACATTTTTTATATTTTTATCTCTTTTTATTAGTTTTTTAGAAAATAATGGGAAAATTTTCTCAACTAAACAAACTCGTCTTCTCCCATATTTTTAGCTAGCCTCTTTCACCATTCTTCGTTGGTTTAAGGTCAGTCACCTCCTAGAATTCTAATGAAGCATGCTTTACATTTTCCATCCTTCCACTACATAAGATACAACAGATTGAGTTTTTTGAAATTCCCGGTACAAATTAGTTGCCATTAGCATGGCTTTCTTGACAACCTGTTGTTAGGTCTCAGATTCGCCAAGTATACAAGAGAAAGAAATTCAGTAAAGCAAATTCCAATATTGTATTTATCCTACGTGGCATTTAGTTGCTTAGTTGTTATTAAGTCTGTAAATATGCTACTGAGTGTGTTGCTACTTTCTCTTATTGGTGTCCATCCATTATCCTTGTCATGATTATGTGGGTAGTGGCGTGTGAAATCTGTTATGAGTCTAGCTATATACCAGAGAGGAGAGATAGAGGAACATCATCCTGGTCATTTTTTTCCTAAGAGTCTGATAGGAGGGACACGACAATTACTAAGCGCTACTGGCATTGTATTTACTATTGCTATCAGTAGTATATACCGTTATCCCTCTTCCTCTCCATTTGGTTTTGCTTTTGATTGTTGTATTTTCGTGGAAGTTCATTGGGATCTATCACTCTGGTATCAGAGTTTGATTCAGACCCCTAATTCCCATCAAAGAGGAAATCGTGTAGACCAATTGAAAGATGATATGGCTAACGTCAAATAACTTCTTGTTTCGAAGACCCAGCAAATAGATGAGCAACATTCTTGCACATGAAGTTAGTGAGGAGCACGAATAACCCAGAAGAATCCAATGTTGCCAAATTTGGCATCACCACCAACTCCACTCCTAATCCAAACCTTCCCTCTGATTCCACCTCCACCCCAACCAATCACCAACCTGTGAGACCATCATCCAAGCCGAAAAGCCATGGACAAGGACAAATTACAAGAAAATTTTAAGCTCCCTGTTTTTGATAGAATCGACCCCAATGATTGAGTGTTTAGAGCAGAGTGGTATATCGTTCTCAACCGATTATCAGAAGTAAAAAAGATAAAGGCAACGGACATTTGCTTTGAGGGAGAGACCCATGATTGGTTGGGGTTTGAAGAAGAGGACACCATTCTTTTCCACTTGGGATGAACTTAAGATTCTGATGTTGCAACATTTCCTTGATTGAGAAGAGGGGGCCTTACTCTTATCGTTTCTTTACGGTTCGTTTGAGCTCTTTGCCGCCTCTATTGGGTGGTGTCTGCGAGTGCAAATTGACTGCCATCTTTGTGAATGGCTTGAGGAGAACATAAGAGCTGAACTATTTTATCTTACGGAACCTCCAATAGGGTCCATAATAAATTTATTTAAAGTTAATTATGCCATATGTCATAATTAAACAGTAGATTTGTATAAATAAAAATACTATTTTTATATTTCTTAAAATGATATTCCATCCTCCTCAATTTGATAGGCACTAACTAAAAAACACAAAAATTAAGAAAAGTTAGTTTTATTAGTTAAGTATAGTTTATGTCTTTTTTTTTCCATTTATGCCCTTGTAATAGCATTAACTAAATAGTTGACAGAATTAATCACATGGAGTGAATTTCACTTCTTTCCAAGTCCCTAAGCCGTATGATCAATGGAATCCAACAAATTGAGTTAATGTTAATAATCATCCTTGTGAGTGCCAATGAAACTACTATAAGTGCGAACAATTTGAACTGATGAAAATTTTATTAAGGTCTTGTGAGCTACTAATTTAATTTAATGGGTGTAGTTGAAAAAAAAAAGAGATGGTAATTAATTTTCATCAAACTCAACAACTAAACTTTATAAGGGCTATATGGTAACTTTGTTTAGGATTAGTAGATTAAAATAGAAAGTGTACCTATTTTATGAGATAGCCAAAATAGAAATTATGACTATCAAATTGGGACGAAGGGAGTATAATACTAAAACCTAACTTTAGAAATGTCGCAATTGTGAATCTGAACCTAAAAAATGCCATCTTCATCTAATATATAACATCAAGATCTCGTTCAACCCCAATATTTTAATCTGCCTGTTTCTCTCTCCAGCACCCTCTCCTCTCTATATGCTCTCTCCTTTGCCTCTCTCGCACTTGGCGATTCCCCTTCCCCCTCTCTTCCTCTCTCTCCTCGACAAACCCTACTCATCGTCACCTTCTCCTCTCTTCCTCTTTCTTCTTAGCAAACCTAGCCTAGCCGCCGCCAAGTTGAAGCTCAAGACACGGGCCGTCGTAGCCTTCTCCTCTCTTCCTCTTTTTTCTTCGTAGCGGATTTGGACGGAGTGGAAGGTTTTAGGTTCAATTTTCTGTTTTAGTAGAGTGAAATAAACATGTTGCAGGCAATATTCTGGTTCTAACGTTGGAATTGGTGATTATTGCTTTCACAAGCTTTTTTGTTTTTTTCGTTTCCAAAGTGTAAATCACTTGTCTGCATTATTGTGGAATCCTTGGCTCTGCAACTTGTAAACCATTAATTTAATTTTTTTTGTCGCTAGGCATATTGTGTCCTATAGATTGCGTCATTGGAGCTTGTTTGCTCTGTTTACTTTCCAGATTATATTCATTGAGTTTTTCACTAAATTGTTCTTCTAGTTAATGAACTCAGGTCTGGAAACTTTGATCAAACCAGTTAACGGTACGTCAAAATCGAGTTTCTCTATCCAAGTGTCTTCAGTTAGTAGTGATTGCGACGGAGTCTCAGCTATTGGTAACTTAGAATCAGAAGAACTAGTAACCGAAGCTAGGGAATTGTATAGTGTGAAAGGAGGGGTTATCAATATGATTTTATGAGAAAAAAATAAAAAATGTTGTATACAATTGCTAACTTCAAATTTCTAAAATTATTGGTTAAAATTACAAGTTTATATATGTAACATGTTCTTTTTTTTTTTATGTTATTTGAAATTGAAGAAATTTGTGTTGATTGATTATGTGTATGATTTTGAGTATTGATTTTGTGCAGGTTTGATTTTGTTGAGTTTGGTGGTGGTGACGACGGTGGTTAGGGTTTGTCAAATTATTGTTGAATGTTTTGGTGACAGAGATCGATCTGGTGTTGATGGTAGCAAAAATCTGAATTTGATGTTGCGTATACTTTTTGAAGACCTTTGAAGACTTCCGAACATTTTTTGAAGACTTCCGAAGATCTCCTTTGAAGATCTCCGAAAACATTTGAAGACTTCTGAAGGCCTCTTTGAAGACCTTCGACCACCGTTTGAAGACCTCTCAAAGACCTTCTGACCTTCTGAAGACCTCTAAATAACCTCTAAATACCTCCAAAAACCTTTCGTACACCTCCTTTGAAGACCTCTGAAGATTTTTCGAAGACCTCCTTTTAAGACCTCTGAAACCTATTTTGAAGACCTCTGAATAACTCATTTGAAGACCTTCGAAGACCTTTTGAAGACCATTGTAAGTTTTTGAAAACTTTTGAATATTTGTATATACCATTTTAATTATCATTAAATTAAATAATGAAAATATTACGTAAACTGGAATATCATTAAATCAGATTTCTTATAAAAAAAATTGTAAACTCATTTTTGAAAACCTCTGAAAAAAAACCTTAGATTAAATCAAATTTATTATAAAAAAATTAAAAACTCTCTTTTGAAGACCTCTGAAAAATAAGATATTTTTTGTGTGAAAAATTCATTTTTTCTCGAAAAACTCAATTTATCTAGAAAATATCGCAATTTTTCACAAATATGCCATTTTCAACTCAGTTTTTTCCTTGGCATTTTGGAAAATTAGAATCTTGAATTTCATTTGTCAAAATCAGTGTTTTATTTTGTTATAAAAGTCTGATTTCCCCATTTATTTATTGTACTATCTCTCCATTAGACCAGCATTGGGGAGTCTTCCCATCCTTTAGGGTGATTCAACTTGCATTGATCCTCCTCTATTTTTTTACAACATTTTTTATTTTTTTTTGTTTTTTGTCTCTATAAATAGGTAATTGATTTTCTAGTTTTTGTATAATTCATCTCCATATCTCTTCATTATTTTCTCAAATTCTTTTTCTTATATGTACAATTCAATGTAATTTCATTATTTTTAATGTAATTTTATTATTTTTGGTAAAATATATCATTTCTCAATTATTAAAATATTAAATAATTTGTGTGAAATAAATGTGTTTTATGTAGTATATATTGTAAAAAAGAAATAAATAAATGAAAAGTGGAGTGATAGTGAGTCTCATTGTAGAGTCCAATGATCGTCTAAACCATTAGAGGAAAATGATTTAATGCGAAAGAATTTAATGAAATACTGATGTGACATTGTATCGGATCTAAAAGAGTCCAAACCATTGAAGATGTCCTTAGTCCTAAAGACCTTAAGGAGATATTGTTGGAATTCGTAACTAACTAAGGATAACTCAATGAAAATAACAAAAATTTTATCCTATAATTATCCAAATAATTCAATTACAATAAGAGAGAATATTTGTGAACCAATCCAATTCGTTCTCGTGTGTGACCCAATAAGGCCACTCGAAATTGGTAATGGGCTTTGTCCCAAAACTTAGGCTCAAAGTCCATAAGCGGCATCTATCAATACATTATGACAACCCAAAATTGAGTGGCATCGGTGATCCGAGTTAACCTTTCTCAGTTTGATATTTAGTCTTTTGTCTCTCGATATCTATATTAAGTATAATGCATGGTCACATGTCAACCTTATATTGCTTAATGTGTTTCTTGATCCCAAGTATATTGATATGACAAATGACATTGATAAACCTTTTATCAATTCATTTGAGTATGCATACATTCCATCAATCCTACTCATCAAGTGGCCTAAAGATATCACTCTTTATAAGAAGAACAAATTCATCACTCTCACTATCACTCCTCTACAAGATTCATGACATATCCAATCATGGCCTTTATTGCCATTCTGTTACAGATGATGTTTGACCAAGCCAAAACATGTGATTCCTCATGTAGGAGTCAATGGTGAGTTTCAGTCAGAGGACTCAAATATCATCACTGCATGAAAGCTACTTGTGACATTGATCCATGAAGTGCTTTCATAGCGGGTCAGTCGAATGCAAATTTCCTAACATATATCTATGTTTTAAGTGATGTCTTCATATCCATAATTAGTAAAACGTGATTATCCACTTAGCAACATACTAATCTTAATTCATTAGCATTCCCATGATAATAATCAATTAGGGATATTTAGAATAGTATTCTTTTTATCTTATAGTTTTACTATCAAGTCATGCACTTGATGACATAAGGAAAAATAAACTATTCATAGAGTTTTATCTTTATAAAACGTATGATATTTCATAGAAATGAAATGCCTTTTATTAAATAATTAAATGACAATTTACATTAATGATTTGACTAGGGTACAATTCTAAGAAACATTCTTATGCTATTCTATACTACAACAAAAAATAAAAATGTAATATCTCGTCGGATTCTGACACAACCCTCTATAGCATTTGTGTTACTTGAGTAAATGGTGTGTCACTTGAGTGAGAAGGCATGTCACTCGAATGATATGTGCACCCAGTGCGTGAAACAATGTCATTTCGGGAAGGGGTCTATATATACCCCCACCCGATTTCTTCAGTCTCACTCCATCTCCCTTCACTCAAAATAGTCTTATTCCATTCAGAAGCCATTTCAATTGGATCTCGTTCCTTTTTAGACGTCTCTTGAGGTAAGAATTTGTCTCTTTACCTCTCATTCTTTCATTTCCCATCATTTTGCATGAATGTGCATTTTAGGGTTTGAATGAATGGTCCTAGGTTCGGATGTAGGTTGGTTCTGTTAGAATGGGTGCGAAGGGTTGTTATTTCATAACTTTAGGAGGTCATTAACATATAATGTAGGCTTGGATTCACATAAATCTGAACCTGTTTGGCTCTGTAGATTCGTAGGTTAGTACATTTCTGTTTCTATCTCTAGTCATGCATTAATGCATTATTGTTCTGCATACTCTAACCATTTTGCATATTGGGATCGAGTGAGTTAGATACTCGATTATATGACTATGGGATCCTGAGGCTGGGATTACTTCGGGGTTTTTGGACTCGGTGTCTGATGAGAGGATTACCAAGTTAATTTTCTTTTAGAGGCCTAAATTCGTATGTGTGGAGTAGTAGTGTACTCTGATACCAAATGTGGTATTAGTGCAGTAGCTCTGACTTAGTGCTTGGAAATTTGGGGAAGAATTTCTTTTAAGGGGGGAGTATGTAATATCCCATTCGTTTTGACCAGAATTTGATGATATTTCGTCAAGAATTCAGGGAAATTCAGGGCTTTGAGGTGTTAAACTTCGATTGAGAATGTTTGGAGGTGGTTTGTGTGTGCAAAGCATATCGCAGGTCATCTTTGTGCGTTGAGGAGCATTCTGCGCGCATAGATTGAGGTCAGGGGGTCGTCTACGTGCGTAGGTGATTGTACCACCTGAGTAGATGGATGTCTGATCCAGACCGCAAATGTGCCTGGGTACGTCTATATGCATTGGAGACTTCTGTGCACGTTGGACGTGATTTGGATTTGGAACCATGGTGAGCATGGTGATCTACATGCATAACACTAGGTGGTGTGCACGTTGATCCTGAATCCGTGAGGGAAAGGTCACCAGATCTGTCGTATACGCACACAGGAGCTTCGTCTATGCATGTAGTACTCGGTCAACATACATAGAAGAAGGTTCAACGCACGTAGATGGGCCTTTTTCGCATGCATTAAATGAAATGCCACGTTTTGGTTCTGAGGGCCTATAAATACACCCACCTACGACTCTTCTGTCATAACTCATCTCAACCACCAAAATTACTCTCTCAACTACTCCTCTACACTTGCAATCACTCCTCAGCACTTTCATTGCGATTCTGAAGGTAAGAATCATTCTTTGATCTCTTCTTTCCATCATCTCATCTCATATTTGTTCATCTAGGATTTTGAACGGATTTTGAGGTTTTGTTCAGATCTTCCTTTTTTGTTGTAAAGGAAGTTAAATATGGGTAGATTAAGCTTGTTTAAGGTTGTAACCATTAGATTCTAGCTTCGATTTCCAAGGATTTTGTGTTTGAACGAAATGGGTTTGATCCGAGCTAGGGTTCTGAATTTTGGTAGATTTCTCATCAGATCCGGAGTTGTATCTAATGTATTATAATAGATAGGTGTTAGAAATACATAGATCTGACATTGGGTGTCAAGATTTGACGATTTGTGTCGAGTGGGTCAAGAAGTCTGAATTTGGGGATTTGGACTCTTGATGATTTTGAAGTTGTTTGTAGGATCTGAGGTTAGATCATTGCTTGAGAGCCTGAATGCAGCCAATATGTGTGTTTGATCGATCAGGTGTAGATCAAAATGAGAGTTTGGGCATTTTGGCATAAGTTCTCGATACAATCGAGAGTTAGTCAGCATTTGCATTCACGTACATGCATCGGTACCGCTACAGTACCACATATTGATATTTGCTATATTTGTATATGTACAGCTCAGTTTTCCTGCCAGTAGGAGCAGCCACCGGTGAGCGATATTTAACTGGATCCGCAGCTTTGGATACCATGTGAGTGAAATAGCAGCTTCAGACACACAGGTTGTGTCTTTAAAATTAAGTATGCTATTTTTGATATGTCTGGCTATGACATAAATTGACTAATAAGTATTGGGTTAATTAACAATCTAGATATTTGATTATTATTAACCAACGTTTTGATATGGAAAATCTTAAGTATATATAGGTATATATATACAAGAGTATTTTGTAAATGATGAAATAAAAGAAAAGATATTGCATGATTGTATGTAAAATACTATGTATGTATCAGACTGATATGGGGACACCCTACTACGGAGTATGTAGTCTTTGGTATACCATTGTATGTTATCACCCTACTACGAAGTATGTAGTCTTTGGTATACCATTGTATGTTATCATCCTAGTACAAAGTATGTAGTCTTTGGTATACCATTGTATGTTTATGGCCCTAGTCACCAAGGATTGGGGTGACCGTGTAACTAGGCCAGATATACGCGTTTATTGAGCAGACAGGTGACAGAGTCCACACTAATATATGGATATGGAAATATTTCATGGTCTTGTATTATGAATGCACAAGTATATGTATATATTGTCTAAATGCATGTGAATGTTCTGGATGCGAACGTTTTGGTAAAATGAATTTCGAAAAATATACTATGTATATAATGTGTATAGTATATGGTATATATATATATATATACGTGTGCGATATTTTGAAAGGTGGTTTTCAAGCCAGTCTTTGTAAGGCACGTACGAGGTGGTCTGACGTGTTGTTTCCTCATTAGGGAATCTTACCCCTTTTTCTTCTGTTGTCCATGTTATACCTTTGTTCGCAGGTGACATTTTTTGGACGCATAACATCTGACCCGTACCTCGACTTAGTGAGACGCTTTTGGCTATTGTGAGTGCCCTCGTTCAGGACTCTACTTTACTATGTTGTAGAGCTCTACATCGGGTTACTGTTGGGATACTGGGCTTCACTTTTATATTTTGGGGTTTACTCTGATGATTTTATATTTCACTGATATTTTGATATATGGTATATGTATATATATATATTTATTGGTATTTATATTTATATATATAATTTTATCTCATTTATAAGTGCTTTTATAAATGTTTTAAATAAATAATTTGATAAGTCGGGTAGTATATCTGATCACAGAGGCTTATGCGGGATGGATCGGGCTCCCATAGACGGTCAACCTCGTACACGGGTCACAGGTCCAACTATGGGTTGTGACAGTAATTATGTATGTGCACTAATTATGGCTCCTAAAAAATAGAAGTGTGCCAAATTAGTGGCATCCTAATTAGGATTTTATTTTCCTTGTCACACAAGAATAATGCTCCTAATTAGTCATTCACTCCTAATTATTCATGCAAAGCTCATAATATCCAGAATCAAAAGTATGCAAAGATGCACATAAGTTCAAGAGAAACTATGCCGAAATGCGCAATAGTTCACAGAATTTCAAAGAAATAAATGCAAACAAAAGTACAAAGATAAAAGGAATACCAGAATTAAGACATTCGGCCATCACGTGCCCTGGCTGCTTACAGAGATAACAATGATGCTTTGGTTTGCCACACTGCCCCAGATGTCTTCTTCCACAAGCACTACACCAAGGAATTGGACCTTTGTCTACCCTTCCAGAGCTCGAAGCCCTAGCTCGAAATTCTTGGTAACTACTCAGTTGTCCCATATTGACATTCAGGTTATCTTTATAATGATTTGGCACCCCATAAGAGAACCTAGAACTCCACCCTGATGGCCACTCGTTGATCCCTCAGCCCTACTCCTTTTGCGAGTCTCCACTGAGTGTCTCTCATCAATATATTCCATAGTCCTTGTGGCTTTAGCAATCTGTCTCACTGTTTTCAACTTTCGAACTGCTACCACCCTGGCATAACTATGTAACAGACCCTTTAGGAACTTGTCTGCTAAAGCTACCTCAGTACAACACTCCTCTAACGCATACTGGCTAAGTTCTCTGAACTTTTCCTCATATTCAGTCACAGTCATCCCTTTCTCTTGTCGAATAGCGCTGAACTCATCTTCTCTCTTATCTCTAATGCTACGAGGAAGAACAGTTAACATAAGTTCATACCTGAACTCTGCCTAATAGATACTCTCCTTCCTTTGGAAACTGTGCCACCACATAGCTATACGACTATCTAGAAGGAATGCTGCAAACCTGACCCTTTCGGAGTCATCAGTGCAACTTAGAGCATCAAAACAATGATATAATGCGATAATAAAATTATGTGGGTCCTCCCCCATCTTGCCCCTAAATCTCAGTGGCTCGAGTTTCAAAAATCTTATCAAATGGCTACTAGAATCAGTCTCAGGTACAACCGATGCAGCTGCCAGAGTAGCTACCACTGGCTGACCTCCAACTGCCTGACCAGGAAGAAATTGCTCAATATGCTCAAAGATGTGAGCAAATCATTCATACATATCCGGCTGAACCACTGCATGTGGTTGAGATTGAGGTGTTGAAACGGCAACCTCCGGCATCTCTCACGAATCATACTGATCCGCAACAAACTGGTTGGCAGCTTTGGTGAATCATCGCCTAGCTGCCTCTCTAACTTTCTTATGTCGACGATGCATTTCTAAACAGAACAAACAACAAAGCGTACATGCATATGTCATATTACAAACTATTGCCACAATAGAAAATATAGATCTGAGTACCGAAACATATATCGGAGTACTGAAACAAAGTTAGAAGGGCATACAGAGGCAAATCAAATTGACTCAATAAAAGATACCTAAGTTCCACAACCGACCTAGACAATACGAACCTAATGCTCTGATACCACCTTTGGTATCAGAGTACGTAACTACCTTAGACATACAAACCTAGTTCTCTGATACCACATTTTTCACGACCCAACCGTCTACGGAAGCCCAGCCCATCTCGCACAAGCCTTAAAGTACATAATTTATACCCAAAATTATATTCGATTAACTATTTAAATTGGATAAATGTTTACAAATCATTTAATAAACAAAATATATATAATAATAAATGCGAAAAATATTTCAAATTAAAGATATTTGAAATTTCAGATGCAATAATGAAAACAATAACAAAATCCATGGTAACCCGGTGTGGAGCATCTAACACATCATACAAGCGGGGCCCGATCAAAAAGCCACTAACTACAACGTCAGAAGACCTCACTAAGCATCAAATGCCAAAAATAATAATCCATAAGAGTCACCTGCAAAATGAGAATAGACAGGGACAAAACAGAGAAAGGGAGTCAAACCTAGTGAGGGATAACACTCCAGATTGCCTCATACGTGCCTCACAAAGACTATTTTGAAAACAGTTCAAAAATATCACATGCAGATATAATAAAAGATATGTATATATATATATACACACTATGTACATAGTAGCGTTTCAAAACCCATTTTGAAACCATTCGCAGTGAAAGCATACACATTTACTCATGCCATCAAGAGTGTTAGCAAAATCCTTCAAAACATTTTCCAAACATTATCAAAACCAGCATGCTTTCAAAAGCAAGATAAAATCCTTCATAAAACCAATGTAGGTTATCAGAAGTTTCAAAGCAAGGTACAAATACCCATTTTCATTTTACTGAACATTCAAGTGGAAGTAAAAACCTTTGGTTTTCTTGAAATCCCAAAAACAATCGTTGTGTAGCAAAGGCACCATATTGACATCTAGGCAAGTAACGCCACAAAAGCGAGTATAGCCACTAAGGCGAATGTATAACCACTAAGATGAATATATAGCCACTAAGGCATCAAATCGTATACATGGTCACTAAGGCACCATGATAGCCCTTTAGGTTGTATCCCATAATGGATCAAAAATCCAAATCATAATAGTATTGCCCTTATGGCTATATCAAAGCAGTATTTCAAAATAGATGAAATAAAATTATTTATTTCGAAAATAAAGGAAAGCATTTGCAACAAGCAACATGCATACTAGACAACGTTTTATCAAAAAACAAAGTTTCAAACATACTTAAAATTGTACCAGAGAAGCATAATATAAATCAATTTATATTATTTCTGAAAACAATTCAACTTCCATAGAAGTGCAAAACCTTTCAAAGATAGAGTACCATTACTCTTTCCAAAAACAAATCCAATCAACAAGTCCTTACATAGACCAGATTTTTAGGATTTTCAATCCTTTAATTATTCCAATTTACATGCTATAGTGATAGCACATCAAAAACATATAATTTAAAGACACAGTCTATGTGTCTGAATCTGCCATCCATTCACCTGGATACCGAGCTTCCAAACTCTGAATCACAGACTACCGGTCGATGGCTGGTTACCTCAAAAACTGAATTGAGCTAAAACAATCACTTACAATACATCAAAGACGATCACTGTGGCAATATAGAAAAAGCATGAAATGAAAATGCAGACTTAGATGCCATTAGCGTTAGAAATCCTATTCCAGAAGAAATTTTATCGCTCATCGACATTCAGACTTCGATGTAATATTACAGTCAAATCTCCAAAATATCTGAAAACTATATTTAGACCCCAAACTTGTAAAATATCAAATTTCATCTATATGGAAAGATTACCACAAATTTTTATTCACCGATTCAACCGATATAAATCAGTTTCAAACACCTAAACTGATCATAATCAACCTAAAGAACTTAAATCCGTGATTAGTTTCTCAAAAACAACTTTAAATCATCAAAGATCTACACAAACCCAAATCAAACCCTAGCCCATTTAGAGCTACCTCAAATCTTTTGATTCAAAACTTGATTTATGTTAATCTAATCTTAAATAACCACAAACAATCAATATCAAACAACCTCTCCAATAGAAACATCAAATTCGAACCCTAGAAGGAAACTCGTCCAAAAAGGGATTCTGAGATTAATGCATGAAAGGGATGAAATAAGAGGAAAGGAAGAACGATCTTACCTCAAATAATCATCATCTAAAAATCCTCAGCATCCATCTCAACCAAATCACTCAGATCTAAAAAATCTAGGTCAAATCAGACCCAAACGAGATTCAAAAATCAAGGGCATAAAATGGATGAAATGAAGAGGTTGCAAACTAGATCTTACCTCCAGAGATATTATGGAATGAGGAGAGACCATGGGAGAGAGTATAAAGAGTTGAGAGTGATTTGGAGTGAAAATGAGACAAAATGAGGAAAACGTAGGGTGAGAGGTGTTTATAAAGATACATGGATCAAAACATAGTGTTTCATTGAATTACAAAGCCAACATACGTTGCACCTCATGAAAATGTACGTTATGACTCTTCTACGTACGTTGCACCATATATTGTGCACGTAGACATGGTCAGATTTCAATCCAGAAACTTCGCATTTCCTGAATCCATGATCAACTTCCGTCAAACCCAACACAACATACGTTATGCCTATTCTACGTGCGTTGTACCTTACACAACGTATGTAGTCGGCCTAAACACCTCACGTATCATTCCCAGATCATGATTTACGGGCAAGGATCCTTCTACAACTCACGTAGATGGCTTACACCGCCCGCAAATCAACCTGAATCATTTACAACGTGAGTAGGTACTCCTTCTGTGCACGTAGATGGCCTATAGCAAGCTCTATTCATGCCTCCAACATGTTCTTAACTTTAAATAATAAATCCCATCACTCTCGGGACTTAACCAAACCCACACTTTCATAAATAAGACTCTTAAACGTTCTCAAACACCTCTAAATACCCAAACATCACCTCAATTATTTGAGATTCAAATTGGGATTGAACTAAGACCATTCAAAATTGAATGACGTTCCACCAAAGACATCAGGAATTGGTCAGAATGCTATAGAGAATTGATCAGAACGGGAGGGATATTACAATTACATTAATGAATTATGTATTAAATTATATTTAAGACATAATTATAAAACCCTGAATTATTATTGATTAATCAAATTAATCATCATAATAATTCAATTACCACAAGATAGAATATTAGTGAACCAATTCAATTCGTTCTAGTGCGTGACTCAATAGGCCCACTCGAAATTTGCAATGGGCATC
>CAODLS010240472.1:0-17220 GCA_948243855.1 Flueggea neowawraea
TCTTTGCTCCAAGGATTTTAAGCCTTTTTGTTGGAGACCCGCTCTGATACCACTTGTTGGAGAATTTCGGTATGAGCTTTTGTATGAATGGAAGCGACTTGAGAAGAGAGAGAGAAATCGACACAACGATTTATAGTGGTTCGGCCAACCTTGCCTACATCTACTACCTAAGTCTCACTTAGGCTTTTCACTATCGATGATTGATTGCGGCTCAATCGAACAAGGCCAGTACACGAGGTTGATTCTGGCTCAACACCTCTAAGGCCTCACAATGTTGTTTTATACTTAGGTTCACAACAAACCTCTACAAATGTTGTTTTCTATAGGCTTACAACAAACCTAACTCACACTCTCAAAGTGTATAACAATTGGTTTTAAAAAACAATGAAGCTCTGTGCTAGAGTTGAATATTTGAGATTAAAGGTTGAACTTTAATCTCTAGCTTGAATTGATGTTTTTCTTGATGGAAATTGATAGAAAGTTTGGCTCTATGATTTCTGATGTTGTTCAACACGTTTTTGGTCTTCTGTTGATGTATTTATAGCCCTTTGAATCAATATGACCGTTGGTGTTGAGAAACTAGCAGTAGGAGACTATTTCTGCCCGTTGCAACTGTCTGTGCATGGCTTACGTACGTTACAATGTGTTTTACGTACGTTAGCTGGGTCTTTTTGCAGCTTACGTACGTTGCACAAATTCTTACATATGTTGATCATAGTTCTTCATGATTCACGTACGTTGCTTAAAACTTAACGTACGTTGCTCCACTCTTACGTGCGTAATTTTTCCCTTACGTGCGTTAGGACTCTATTTCTCAATTCCGAGCTTTCTAATGTGTTTTTCACTTCTTCAAAACCTTTTGCTTCATCATCAAAACACATAATGAATTTATTGTTGATCACATGATCCAACAAGTAAAACACTACCCAGAAATTTCCAAAGTCGACCAACTCTAGATTCACCGATAAAAAATGATCTCAAACGTCCACATTGCCAATAAAAAAACCCATGAACTCAAATCTATGGTCAAAACCATCAGAACAACTCAACAAAGACAAGAAATCACCCAAACCCGAAATGGTTCAAACCCATTTCTAACCATCCTTGATTCCTATGAACCTAGGATACCTTTACGTGTTTCTAGACTCCCAAAGCGAACATCTAACAAATTCCTAACAACATTATTGCAGAAACAACAAATACAAGAGCCTATGAACAATTATTCAAAAACCCTAATACGAACATTCATGCAAGCATGATGAAAAATAAAGTAAAGAAGAGTTTGGAAGCTTAATCTTACCTCAAGGGATGATCTGGAACGAAGGGAACCAATGGAAATGACTCCTGGACGGATTGACAGTGTTTAGAGAGAGAAATGAGAGTGAGAGAACGAAGGAGTCGGGTGGGGGTATTTATAGACCCTTGCCTAGATCTAGCACTTACTCAAGTAAGCCTCAAGCTTACTCGAGTAACACATCTCCAGGTGCTCTTCGTGTTCATCCCAGAACATGGCTTACTCGAGTAACACAATGATCTACTCAAGTAATCGACACCCTATCTTACTCAAGTAACACAAAGCTTACTCGAGTAATTCCACATAAAACCAACAAATCTTTCACTCAACACTCCAACCACCAAGATCAAAACAAGACTGAACGGAACACTACAAAGAATTCGATCACGACTTGACAGGGTATTACAATATATATATATTGCATGTGGTAGTTTTTGAACTGTTTTCAAAACAGTCTTTGTGAGGAATGTATGAGGGGGTCTGGAGTGTTATTCCTCACTGGGCCCTAACCCCCTTTATTTCTCTATCTATGTTGATTTATATATCTCAGGTTCACGGATTTTGGCTTCGGAAAACGTTCTGCATCCTGATTGTTAGTGAGGTATCTCTTGGTTAGTGACCCCCTTTTGTTCGGGCTCTTCTTTTGTATTGTTAGAGTTCCACACCGGGATGCTGTAGGGTTACGGGTTTTGTCATTTGTATTTGATATTTTATACTTATGATATATTTTTTTTGGATATATTCATTATTTGATCTATGATATTTATTTTACTACGTATGTGTTAAACAATACATGTTTTGTTAAACATTTTCAAATAATAATTAAACATTTTGGTTAGTATATTCTGATTATTGGAGGCTTGTATGAGACGGGTCGGGCTTTCACGGACGGTTCACCTCGTACGCCGGTCTCGGCCCGATTTTAGGTCGTGACATCATCTCTTGATCTGGTGAATGCATCTCAATCTTCAACTTCTCCGACGCTAATCTCGATCTCCTCTGAGGGAGACTACCAATGCTGAAATCGAACCACTTAGAGAGAGATCTTGATGAACACCACAAAAAATGAGATCATGAATGGCGGAGAAGGACATAGCGAACGGAGAAAGCGACGACAGTTTTGAAAATTATTAATTTAATGCCTAAAGCACTTATTTAAAATTTTATTGTGAAACTAGTTCAAATTTGAAAGAATCACTATATTCTAAAGGGGGTGAATAGAATGATTGACTCTTTTTGAATATTTCTTGCAAAATCACAATACTTAAACAAATTGTTAATAATAAGAGTGTGAGTGTGTGCAAGTGAAAATAAGCTAAAATAAAATAAATAAAAGAGAGAAAGATCAAACCCAAATTTATAGTGGTTTGGCCAATTATCGGTGTCTACATCCACTCTTCAACCTCCAAACTTGAGCTTCACTATGCTAGCTTCCAAGGCTCTTTCTCACAACAACCACTTTTCAAGGTAAGTGGGAACTTGTCTCTTACAACTAGTTGATTTCGGTTCAACTATAAACCAAATGAAAACCATGTAATCACCCATTGATTGCACTTTCCTAACTCAAATACAAGTGTTTTCAAGCTCTTATAGAGGTTATAAATAAAAAAAATGTGGTGGAATTTTGGTATAAGAGACTGAAGCAAACTACCCACAAACAAGACTAATTTTTAGCACCAAATGAAGAATTGATGTAGCAAGGAGTTAGGTATCTTCTTATGTCCTTCAAGCCCCTATTTATAGTGTTTGAGACCCATTTGAAGTTGATTAAATTGTTGGAGTAGCATAAGCACCTATTGGAAATCAATCATGAAGCTATTTTGAAGTTGTCAGCCTTCATTAGTTCATTACCAATGCCATTCGTCAACTAATAGCCTCAGTTTAATTTTTTTTCCATATGGAGTCGACTGCCAAGCCTTGTTGGTCAACCACCAGGGTTAAGTATTCGTTAAATGACCATTGTTTTTGAAAAAAAAATTGACTTGTTTAACACGAAAATGGCATGTTAAGTAGTTTTGAGCTAATCATGATTTCATTTGGTGACTACCATGATCTTTTAGTCAACTATCTAGTGACTTTGTTGATTATGTCTTCATTAGTTCATGGGGTCATTAGTCGACTAACAGTCGTTCTTGTTGGTTCTGCATGTCCGTTTGTCGACTACCTCCATCCTAAGTAATCTTTTATTGAGTTCCACATGCACCAGTCGACTTTCAAGTTTTGTGGGTCGACACTACACTTGAAAACATGATTTTCTTGACTTTTTTTTGGTCCAAATCGATCTTGAATTTGCTTTCTTTCTTAAAGATAATCTTACTAAGTTTTGTTTGTTAATCAAAACATAGAGAAAATCAAATGTGAACCAACCACCCTTGATTCAACAAAATTAAGCATTAATTATTTAAACAATTAAACTTCCTTTTTATACACTTAAATACTCATTTCTCAACCACATAATCAATCCCTAGAATCAATAGTTTCCTTTTCAAATCTGAAAATATAATTAAATTAAACAATTAAACAATAGATTACATTACCTTATGTTTCGTGGTTCTAAATTTTGTGCCCTAGGAAGATTGTTTTGCATGAAGGTTTCGAACAGAGATCTGGGGTTTAGAGGGCTGGTAGGTTTCGATGGCTTCATTCTTATCTAGATAATTTTGGCCGACTTAATCTAGTAATGCTTAATTATTATGACGAGCTTCTTTATTTGTGCTATGTAGGACTTAAAATAAGTAATGTCAAACCTTTGAAAATGTTAGAATGTACTACTGCTATATTTAAGTTTAAGACTAGTGCTTCACATTTTTCTAACTCTATTTCTCTTTTGTTTTTCTTTTTTCTAATTCTTAACATATTTATTTATTTATTTTGTTCATGTACTTAATCAACTCTTTTATTTTAGTTTTTGGTCCTAGTTAGTACAAGTATAAAGTAGTATTTTTGATCTAACAATAATGGCAGTAATATACTTTTAATTGACACGGTTATGCGATTAAATCAAATAATCCTACAAAATTTTGTGAAAATCATTTATACCAAACACATTGTTAATGAGATTTAGAAATGAAAAAAAAAATAAAATCAATTTCTTCATTTATAAAGGATTTGAAAATTTTTAAAAAGTCATACCAAATATAGGAATTAGATTTCTAAATGAATTCTATAATTTAAAAGAACATATCAAACACAGAGATTGTGATTTAAAAAGTAATTCTACAAAATTTTGTGAAAGTGAATATTTTTTTATTCGAGTGATTTAATGGATCCAAAATAAAAAATAATAACAACATAAAAAACTAAAAAATGAAAACCAAAAATAGTATATTATTTAATGAAAATTTTATGGAAAGTGGGCTCTAAGTAGGGACCTGGCTGAGTTTTGTAAGTAAATCATTAACTGAACCGAATAGTTCAGTTTTTCCATCTAATCATCTATAGTTGAACCATTTGTTTCAACTAATTGATCGGTTTGGTTTGGTTGGTTTGAAACATAAATAAAACTAATTAGTAATTTTTTCAATGATAATACGTAATACTTGAACATCATTTAACAAAAAGAATCATAGATAAAAATTGTGGATTAACTCAAAAACAATTTGTGGAAAATCTAATAGATAATGTTAGTGAGTTATCACATCCAAAACAAACACTAATTCACCTTTAAAAAACAGTAAGTATAATAAAAAAAAGGGATAAAAATCTCCAACAAGCTCACTTAGTTGGAAATCAATCAATCCAACGGCTAGTCACCACACAAGGATTCACGTGTCAAAATCCTATAGAACATTTATGATGATCCTACTCACACCATACTCAGACACACGCACAAAAAAACCCCTTCCTTGTTGTTTCAACAAAGCGACCAAGTCCGACTCTGGGAAAAAAACTAAAAAAAAAAGAAAAAAAATAGAGAAAATATTTAATTAATGTAAAGCTCATCATTGAAATGTTTGTTTCATTCAGTCAGTTGATCCCCTTAGAAGTGCATAAGAGTTAAAATCACTATTCTTCAAGTTTGAAATAATAAAAGAAGAAATCCAGCCCTAAGAATGCATGTTCCACAAAAACAAAAGAAAAAAATTAACTAAACTCTCATATCTGAATAAAAATGGCAGTGTATTGAGAGATATATGCGTTGATGAAATCGATGAAGAAGATTACATGAAGGAGGTCTTCGGAGAGGAAGTGAAAGATGGCAAGAGAGAGAGAGAGAGAAGAGCAGAGGAGAAGAATTTAAAGAGGAAATGAGAATTTTGAGGGTTTGGATGAGAAAAGTCGAGAGAGAAAGAAGACATAGTGAAAAAGCGACGGTGGACAAAATGAGGCAAAGAGAATAGAGATAAAGATGATCTGTCTAAGGTTAGATGTGTATATAAAAGGGCAAACTCCACCGCGATCCCTGGGATTTGATCATATCTCTTGTGCGGTTCCTCCGTTTTCAAAACCTTTCGGTCTGGTTCCTAGCTCTTAACTCCATTTATTTCTTTTAACGGAAAATACAAAAATACAAAATTACCATCTATTTTAAAATTAATTTACTTCAAGTCTGTCTCTTTCAATCCACCGTGGTCTCCTCCTCTCTATATCAACAAACCCATAATGTGTCTCTCAATCTCTCTGTCTCCTCATCTTTATCTCAATGAGCCTAGAATGTGTCTCTCTTAATCTCTTTGTCTCCTCCTCTCTATCTCAACAAATCCAGAATAATCCAAAATCAATTCACCAATAATTAAAGCAAGTAAGCAACCGAGACTCCATCCTCTCCTTTTGTCTTTCCTAATTGTTTTTCACACTAGAAATCAACCCACAAGACAAAAATTTAGTCAAACCCACCACCACCTCTTACCAAAATCAAACCCCAACTTTAGAAACCTGGTTTTCAATTTCAACAACAAAAAATCTCCTACTGGTTTCAATTTAAAAAAATCTCCACCACCAAGCAACAAACCCACTCCAATGATTTTTTATTTCTGAAAATCATTCAAAACTGAAACTTCAATTCCAAACCCCAATTCCATATTTAAAACACTTCTCATTCAATGAAGCTTCAGATCAGGATGGAAGCATCAACACCGAGAGAAGGAGATCGAAGAGGGATAGATGGCGAATGAGGGAGGAGTCGATCCTTGAGGTCGATGAAAGATGATTGTCATGGCAAGTTGGCTTGATGTCAACGAATGAACGGTATGCTCTGGCGGTGAAACGACGTACGGTGGTCGTGGGCTTGTCAGATTCGATGGAGTCGAGCAGATCTGAAAAGTGACGAAGTGTGAGAAGGGAGTGACAGTGGTGGTGGAGGATGAGTGAGGCGAAGTGTGAGAGAGGATAGTGTTGGTGGTGGTGACAGAGTGACAAAATGAGAGAGGAGAGTAACGGTGATGGGAGATGAAGAAGGGTTGGATGTTTATGGTTGGATTAAATTTTTGGTTTTTGGTTTTGGCGGTGGTAGGTTTTAGGTTCATAAGAGAAGAAAGAAAGAGGAAGGAATGAGTGGGTTTGGTTGGATGAGTGGGTTTGGTTGGGTGAGGAATGGGTGGGTTTGGTAGGGTGTCTAGTATTGGGTTAAAATTTTGGCTTTGGTTTTGATTTTAAAATGTATGTTAAAATTGTCTGGGTTAAAATTGTCATTAAATGTTTAAAATTAGTAGGTTCATGTGCCACGTCAGATTTTCTAATGTGGTACGTTAAATTTGACAAACGGAGTTAAGAGCCAGGGACCAAACCGAAGGGTTTGAAAACTAAGCGACTGCACGAGAGATATGGTCAAACCTCAAGGACCGCGGTGGAGTTTGCCACATATAAAAGGAAAAAGCATTGGCATTTTAGTGTAAGAAAGGTTAGGTTTAGTTCAGATTGGTTCAGTTTTTAAATGGCTAAACCCGCAGTCGAATCGAACATGTCTGTCACGACCAATAGCGAGCCCGTGACTGGCGTACGAGGTGAACCGTCTGTAGGAGCCTGACACATCTCGAACAAGCTTCAAAGATCAGAACATATAACCCAAACCATTCAGATTATAAAACATTTGTTAAAACATTTAATAATCGAAAACATAGTAATTCAAATATATATAAATAAATATATCAAAAGAAATAATGCAGAATACAACGAAAGGCTCAAAACAAAAGCCAAAGTGGCAACCCCTGTAACCCAACTACATCACTAACCATGTGGATGTAGAGATCCACATCGGCTTTGACTTTTGTTTTGAGCCTTTGTTGTATTCTGCATTATTTCTTTTGATATATTTATTTATATATATTTGAATTACTATGTTTTCGATGTGGAGCTCCACATCTTTTATTTTGTAACCCAACCACAAAATAAAAGACCAGCCCGAACGAAAGGGCATCACTAACCAAAAGATGCCTCACTGGAGTCTAGATGCTGACAGTTGCTAAAGCCAAAAATCTATGAACCTACTCAATAGGAATCACGTAAACAGAAAAAAAAAAAAAAAAAAGATTCAGAGCCCAATGAGGAATAACACCAGATCGCCTCATATGTGCCTCACAAAGATTGTTTTGAAAACAGTTCAAAACTACACATGCAGATATAGTTTAACATACATATATATACACACTATTACATGTAATAGCTTTTCAGAAAATCCTTTTGAAAAAGGGGGCTCGCATACAAAGCAATCATAAACACGAAGACGTATAAAACGATTTTCATTTTCAAAGTCAAAATAAATATACAAATATATGGACCAAATCAGAAGGCGTGCATGTGGCACTAATAACAAAGTATATGGGCTCTGCCACAATCCATATCAAATCATATGTCGGATCATGACATATGGCTATCGGCAACCCTTATAGTTGGGTTTATCAAAGTGTTGGTATACCAAATGTTACGTTTGACCTCGTAACAGTAGGTGCCCCATATCAGAAAACAAAGCA
This sequence comes from Flueggea neowawraea, assembly GCA_948243855.1. Lineage (NCBI taxonomy): Eukaryota > Viridiplantae > Streptophyta > Magnoliopsida > Malpighiales > Phyllanthaceae > Flueggea > Flueggea neowawraea. The sequence continues at coordinate 8,203 of CAODLS010240472.1, forward strand.
TACTAATATATAGTATCAAAACAGAGTATGCGTAGAAGCATCAAAATTAGAGAAGAGATATATAATACATATATATCAATTTCAAAGCAGAGTCCTGATTAATACAAGAAATCAGTTTATCATTAGTCAATCCTTAGATTAGTCAAATTTCAGAATATGTGTTATACACAATAGAAAACATATATAGTTCAAGAGACAACCTATGTGCCTAAAACTGCTATTCACTCACCTAGAAGTCCAAGTGCAAACACCCGTCGGGCCCTACTCTGTTAGTGTAAGCCCTAGCCCCAAATTCATTGTATATGTACCTTTTATTTTGGAAATAAAAATATGAGGCATTAGTTTTATCATTCATTTATTTTTTGTACATATATGGTTGATAAAATGTCCATGAATGAATATTTGGCACTTGAGTTATCAAGGTTGAGGACCTTGATAGTAGAACCTGGATGTGATAAAGAATTTCATTCTAAACATCCCTAGTTGATTATAACCACGGGAGTGGAAATAAACTAAGACTAGTATGAAGCTTTGTCCGATGATCATGTTCTACGGGTCATGGATAGAGAATATCTATCAGAGTTCATAGATACAAAGTTTGGAACAAGGTATCTGGATTCGATCCGCTAATAAGAATACTGCATTATGGCAAGTCATTCTCATGCAATGCTTATATTGGAATCCTCAGACCTAAAATCACTATGGGGTTTTTGGTAACTTGTTGTATACTTTGACATACGCCTAACGTTATCGTAACTGGTTGACAAGTATGGATATGATTGGGTATGCGGAGAGTCTCGCAAAGAAACATGAGTGAAGTGATGGAATTGCCCCTCTCGTAAAGAGAGAAGATATCATCGGCCACTTGATTAGTAGAGATTGAGTAGTGCGTTGCCACGCCCAAATGAAATGATAAGAGACATCATTTATTTAACATAATCAATCTTACTAGATAGTCAAGAAAATAATTAAGCAATTAATAAGGATGATTAGGTCAATGCCTTATGCTAATTAGGATATCGAGAGGCAAAGGGTCGTATAAGGTTGCATCAGGTCTTGTTAATGCCAATTAACATCTATTCAATTTAGGAATCTTAATGTCTTGCTAGAGACTGCCTATGATTTATGGGCCCAAAGCCCATTGCCAACATTGAATAGACCTACAGGATCGCACACGATCGAAAACTAGGTTAAGGGTAAAATCATATTTTTACCGGGGCATTTATTTTATTGGATAAAATAATTTTGGGCCATATGAGGCATACATAGGAGGCCCACATTGGATGTGGATTTAGGCCTGGACATTGATTTAATTATCAGATATTAAATGAGGAAAAGAAGGAAAAATGTTGTGTTGGAAAAGGACTCTTAAAACCTAAAGTAGTTTGGTCAAACTAGGACACTACATTTGCATGATATGTGGCCGGTTTTTTGTGATTAATTCCAATAGATTTTATGGTGTTTTAAGTGCCTAAAAAAACTGAATATATTGGAGGACATTAGGGTTTTATTAATAAATAATTTCGGCTGCCAATTGAGGAGTCCAGAAAAAAAACCGTACCCCTTTTGGCCAACACAACTCTCTTATCTTCTCTTCTAGGTCCAAACGAATTTGAGAAGGAAAAACAGAAGAAAAAACCTTTCTTTTTTCCTTCTAAGCCTCCATAATAACCTCTGGTTATAGCTTAAACAAAGAGACATCATTCTCTTTGCTTAGAGCCAAAGCCGAATTCCCTGTTTTGTTTGGACAAATTTTGTTGTTGCTAGCACATCCCCTTAACCACATAGTTTTTGTGTGTGTGTAGAGAGGAGTAGCAATTTGCAGTCCTTTTCATTGACATCAAGGCGAGGGGAAAGGTACCTTAACTTTCTTTCGGTACGGGCTCTATTCGTGTTTAAAATTCGGCACACATAACTCAAAGGAAAGGTATAAATTCGGCACACATCTTATTCCTTGTTATTATGTTTTGATTGTGATTTTTTGCGAGTGCATCTTGGCTGATTTTCGATGAAAAATTGTTTGCTTCTGCTGTATTAAACCTCTGATATTGTACATCGAAACCCTACATCTAGTTCAATCAACCAATTTTAGCTTATACCAAACGTGCAATTAAGTCTAATTTCACTTAATTATTATTTATCATTATTTGTCATTATCAAAATATATTAAATGAATATATGAAGTCAACATATTTAACTGATCTAGTGATGGTGGTTTGGCTTTTCAAATCTAAAAGTTCGAATATTAAGATTAAAATCTTTCAAGCTAAGAGAGAGACATATGATAAATGAGATTGACCCTGTAAAAAAAATGTTTTGTTTTGTTGATTTGTTACCAGGTGTTTGGAGAGAAAGTTGATAAAAAAGGTTTAGATTTGAGTTAGTGATTTGATTATGGTTTTGAGTTTTATGGTTTGAGTTGGGGTAGTGGTTATAGTTTTGTGTTCTATGAAATATACATGTGGCCACCTTATGTAGCCAAAATTTTAGTTACATGTCGTTTTAGTTCACCTTATGAAATATACATTGAAAACTTCAATCTCCCGCGACAATATGATATGGGAAATTATTTATTCAGAGTTCACTTCTATAACCAAGATCACTATGAAAACAATGTTGTTTAGTGGTTTTTAGATGATCATAGATCACTATCTTACTGTTCAATATTGGAAACCTAACTTTGATGCTAACACTATGAGATTTGACAAAATCAAAGTTTGGGTTCATTTTCTGAAGCTTGCATTGAAGGTCGTATTAAGAGGACTTTTTGCATTGATAAGACCAATATTCCAGCTTCTTAAGGTCAATTCGCAAGGGTGAGTGTAGAGTTTGACTTATTTAGGCCCATATGTCTAAATTATCATTCCTTTGCAAGGTTCACCATATTGAATATAAAGGCCTTCACTTTGTGTATTTTATGCACATAGTTTATGGACATATAATTGAAAATTGCCCCTCTAATCAAATTAAAATTGACGATATGAATGTAATAGATAATATTGAACAACATTCCAATACTTTTATTATACATGATATTGAAGTTGTAAGACCATAGTTTATTTATTTCATATGGGCCTGGATGTTGGCTCGAAGAATTAGACGATATCGTAATCTAACTGGTGTACCACCTTGTTTTCTTAGCGTCAAAACAATATTATCCTAATTTTAATTCTTTTTCTGCTTATGAACATACTAGGAATGTTCATTCAAAACCCGAATGAACCCACTTTTGTTGTCCCTAAAATGGATCAAGTTGCACGAAAAAGATAAATTATGAAGTTGAAAATTTCAAAACCAAAGGTAAAGAGGCGATTCTTTGGTTGTGGCCCACAATTTGATGTTCACACTAAAGTACATAAAGATAATTTTCCAAACTTGCAACCTGAAGCCTTAGAAGATGTTGCTCATAATGAATCTTATTTGGGGAATGTTGTTGATGCAACAATCTAACATATAATAACTCTTCGGGATAACAAGACACGCCAATTTTGGCATTCTTAAGAAATGTTTCAAAATCTATACTACTGTCACCTTACATTAAGCCCACTTCCTCAAAGCCCAATTTCAGGAGTCCATCAACAATTATCATGATTCACTCCTCTCTAAAGGATAGCACTCAAAGACCCTTATCATCCAGTTTACATAACCCCTCTTTAAATTATGACATATCATAATCTATGCATGGAATAGAACAATTAAATTACTAGAAATAATTATGCTTAAAAAAATACATGACTCAAAAGAATAATTAAATTACTAGAAAGAGTTATTTGATACCAAGTAATGGAATTAACAAAAAATACAACTGGAGTAGTAAATAAACCATGCAAACAGTTAACAAATAAAGTAGTATCTGGATATCAAATCATCTCAAGATTTTCTAAGCAATTACAAAATCAAATACCTAATTCATTTTTGGCTTAATGACAAAAAAAAGCCTAAAATATTATAATTGTATCAATTTTGACTTGAACTATCATTAATAGCAAAAAAGGCCCAAACTATTTCAATTGTATCAATTTTGGTTTGAACTATCATAAATAGTAAAAAAATACTCAAACTATACATGTTATATCAAATTTGACATGGGTTAAATTTTTGTCAAATATTATGTCAAATGCCAATATGGACTTCATTGAACGTTGACGTGGGCAAAGATTACTGAAGTGTCATTCACGTCACTTGATGTCGGAAAAACCATAACAAATAAAACAATGTTGTTTCTATTACTTACATTGTTTTTTATCAACTTCCTTTAAGCCTCAACATCAGGATAATAGAAACGACACAGTTTCTATTACCTTGCATTGTTTTTGATCGACAAACTTTAAACCTTGACAAAAAGGTAATAGAAACGACATCGTTTTATTTGTTATGGTTTTTTCGGGACATCAGGTGATATGTAAGACACTTGAGCAATCGTTGTCCACGTCAGCGGTCTGTTAAGTTTATGTTAGCATTTGACAGAATAATTGCCAAAAATTTTAACCCATAAGCATTCTTTTGCTATTTATGATAGTTCAAACCAAAATTGATACAATTGGAATAACTTAGGATTTTTTTTGCTATTTATGCTAGTTCAGGCCATTATTTGTGATATTACAAGCCAAAAATTGATACAATTGGAATAATTTGGATATTTTTTTTGTCATTAAGTCTTCTTTTTTTTTTTCACTCAATAGACTGTGGGAATTCCTGAAATACATCAATCTTGCTCTCGTGCCAATGAACAACTAATCCCTAAATTGATCAGTTGAAATCTCTTTATTCTTAACACCTTTAAGATTGCATTAATTCGTTCTTTGAATTCTCTTAAGTTTGACTCTAATTTGGAGAATTTATTTTGTCCAATTTTTAGGATTGTATGCAACTTCATTCGTTGATATTTGATCTAGTCACATATTTCTCAATTTTATAGTATGAAATTCAATCATGAACTAATAAATTAGAACATATTCATTCAATTAAACGATAAAACAACCATAAATGAACCGCAATGAATCAAAATAATGAATTGAATAAATGAAATCTAATTAAAAAAAATCTGTCATAAGGTTTTGATCATATTCAAGTGACAAATCAAATTAGTTCATACTTAATATAGAAATAAAATCAATCACTAGAAGAAAACAATATCAAAAGAAATCATTCTAACCTCTTTTAATCTCTTGTAAATCTATTCAAGATTGATGAAAAATCCACTCTTAAAGTGCTATTTTGCTCAAACCCTACTCTTTCCTTGCTTCTATGTTGGATTTCTATGTATGCAAGTTGTCCCCTAGTTTTGATTGCATTTTCGCTTTAAAATCATTTAAGTTTTTTACACTATTAAAAAGACATGAGCATAGGCACGAGTGTATCCTTACCCTTGTCTTACAAAACTTCAATTTTCTCTAATATAGTCTATTATACACCCTCCAACATGGGTTTATCTTGACCCGTGTAGTTTCAAATGATTAAAATATCAAAACACTCCCCATACACAATTAAAACATGGGCATGGCAATCACATGGATAAAGACACATCCGACTCTTTGTTTGTGTAATTAATTGGTTACTCAAATTTTCCAATTTTCCTTCACTCTTGCTCATTTTTTGTTCTTTTACATTGACATAACAAAGCACAACTTGAAAACAAAATATGAGCTAGATAAGTGTCAAAATTACCTAATTTATCACCAGACATAAGCACAATGCCAAAAGTTCAACACTTAAAATATGCGCAATTAGCACTGATCACCCCACATTCTTATATTCACATTTCACTATTTGACAGAAAGTAATTGAAATAAGCATGGATAATGTGAACTAACAGAATAGAGAAGATTCTAAAAGGCACACAAACACAGAGCATTGTTCGATGGAAGAACCAAGCACGTGAACAAGAGCTTTCATTTGAATAAGTGCAACTTCTCAACATTTCTCTGAGTGAAGACGATGATCATGTTGATTGAATGATTACCATAGTCGTATTAGAGCTTTAAACGTTCAGTCGCAATGTAAAGAATGGCTTTTTGGTGAAGATTTTTATGAGTCCAATGAATGGTGATGATTCTTTTAGAGGGGTGAGAAAATATTACGTGAGAGATAGAATGGCAAAGTGGGAGAATAAGAGATTATATACAAGGTCAATGAGGTCTTTTTCTGATTTCCATTAGGAGTAATAGACGGTGTCAGCTGTGAGGATGAACACTCATTTTTTTCCAAAAAGGAGGGACAATCCACGCATCGGATTAAATCTTAGGGACCTGCACTTAATTAACCTCTTAAGAAAAATGTTTTTCGCCTCCCATTCATGACCGGACTTTTCCACAAAAAGGTGAAGTTTGATTCTCCAGGTTAGGCACATCTCTGCAGCTCCACGCATCTAGGGTTTGCGAAGAAGAAGAACAAGACAATGAGAGGATTGCTGACGAAGCTCGTCTCTCACTCTCTCGCCGCCGGTGGCAAATGGCAGCAGCAACAACTCCGCCGTCTTAACATCCACGAGTGTCAGGTCTCAATTTTTGGATCCATTTGTATATTTTTTTTTGAAATGTTGTTCCGTTTGTATTTTTTTTAATTATTTTTGCTAATTGTAGGGAGCTGATTTGATGAGCAAATATGGGATCAATGTCCCCAAAGGAGTTGCTGTTTCTTCTGTTGGTGAGATCAAGAAGGCTATTCAAGATACGTTTCCTAACGCAAGCGAGGTATTTTTTAAATGTGTTTATTGGACATTGTACGCTGTCTTTTTTTGGTTTCTTTGTTTGTCATCTATCTATGTCACTGTGATTGTGCAGTTGGTTGTTAAGAGTCAAGTTTTGGCTGGTGGACGAGGTTTAGGAAAATTTATGAATGGTTTTGAGGGGGGAGTTCACATTGTTAAGACTGACAAGGTTGAAGATGTCGCTGGTAACCATCATTGCTCTTGCTCCCTTTACTTTCAAATATCTCTGTTGGAGTCCTTTTATTCTTCGTTTTTAAATTTTGAACGCATATGTTGTCTCTGGTTTCCGGGGAGCTTTTTTCCCCCTTCTTGGCAGTGTGAACTTCTGACATTCCATCTCTCAATTTAGCAAATTTATCGTTGCAGATATTTCTTTTAGAAGTTCTTCTTATGTTCGGATGTTGTGATGGTCCATGATGAAAATTCATGAAGTCCAATGTGAATTTGAAAAAAATAAAATTCAATGACACAAAATATCAAATTGGTAGCTGCTACTTGTCTTTAATAAGATTAAGAAGAGAAGAGAAAAGAAATCTCCACTTTGTGTTAAGACCTTTCTTGATGGGTACAGGAATGTCCATGCTATATTTGCACTTCTTTGAAATGAATATTTGCAGTTACCTGTATAAAAAAAAATATTAGGTTCATTGTCTCACATTGGGTATTCTGTCTTATCTAGCTCCTAAACAACTTATAGACCCTTAATAAATTGGTGGATTTTGATAGGCAGTATTAACTCATTTATGTTCACATTCCTTTCAACGATGAGTATTTTTAATTTGATATTCTTATCTCAAATATTGTTAGGTACTTGTTTCTTTATTACAAGGAAAAGTTCGTAACATAAAATTAGATTGTTGCTGGAATGATGAATATCTTTCTTATTAGTATGATATGCACACAAGTCTTTTTGAATATGCATGGCTAGAATATTACATGCATGTATGTTCCATATAATTATGAAATCTAAAATTTCTACATGCATACATGTTCCATGTAGTTATGCCATATAGTTATGAAATGTAGAATATTTTCAGCATATCTGTTCCATTTGATTATGAGTCTGGAATTTTAGACGTGCATATCTGTTCCTTGTGATTGTGAAATTCGTAATCTGATAAAAGATGTTTTTTTATCTTCCTTTTTCACAACTGTAGTAGTTTTCCAGTCTCACGTTACGCTTTCTTGTATGCAGGAAAGATGCTTGGCCAGATACTGGTCACCAAACAAACTGGTCCCAAAGGAAAAATTGTTAGCAAGGTTTGGAACTGAGAAATTCCATGCGAATTCCTTATGTTTTCTGGACAGTTCTTTTTCATGTTGCTAGATATTGAGATATCTTGGATTATCATGGAAAAGCAGAAATTAAATTGTTTAATTGAGGCTTGCTGTCATTGATAATTGATTATGGAAATAAAGCAAATTTTAGTTTGGCTTGACAATTTCTATCCTATAAATATTCTTTTGTTTTTTGTTGTAATGCATACATGATATTGATTTATATCTTTTGTGTTTTGAAAATTTAGGAGATGACTAATTTGGTATTGTCTTTGTTCTCTTTTGTATGCTTCTAGAGTACCTGAGTTAGTCCTCTCTCAAGTTTTTCAATAAATATATTTTATCAGTTGTTCTAGAAAAAGGATCAGTTTTTTTTTTTCCAGGTAATAGTCATTGTCCCGTTTTATGTATTTGCCTTAGTGAAATCATTACGCATACCATTCTATGTTTAGGTATGTGGCTTCTTGTAAAAAATCGAGGTTGCAGTAACAAATCTTTGTTTTTTCTGTAATTCTTTTCTTGATATCCTATGATTATCATAGATAATCCTATTTCTGTATGAACACTGAGCAGTTCGGTAATTGATGCCAAATTCTCGTCTTCAAGAAACTGTTATGTCCTAAAGATATATTTGTTCTTCCAGAAATACCTAATCAGACTTCTATTGTGAAGTTAATGAAGTTTGAGTTTCATTTAATTTCTTGTTCGCAGGTTTACTTGTGTGAGAAATTGTCACTTGTCAATGAGATGTATTTTGCCATCATGCTGGATCGTACAACTGCTGGTCCAGTGGGTTCTCTAATCTCAAAGCATCATTCTTTTTATAGTTCAAATGTTTGTCATTTCTGATAATTAGTTTTTGCGAATGACTTTTCTGAATCTTACATGTAAACATTGTTTTCAGCTTATCATTGCCTGTAAAAAGGGAGGAACTAGCATTGAAGACCTTGCAGAAAAGTTCCCTGACTTGATTATCAAGGTTATTTACCTTTATTTTGTTTGTGCAATTCTCCCTTTTTTTTGGGTTCCTT
>CAODLS010240515.1:0-10210 GCA_948243855.1 Flueggea neowawraea
TGCCTACGTCCACTACCTAAGTATCACCACTTAGGATTTAAACTAATTCCAACATTTGGTTACAACTTACAATTTCATATTAAATGAGAACTCTTACAATTCTTGATTATGGTTTAAGAATAAACCAAACCTAGGATCTACCATTGATCCTAATCTCACAAACTCTCTGTTTGTTACAAGAACTTGCTCACCAAACAGATTTGGAACAATTGATACAAGCAGGAAAGATAAAAAGAAAGTTCAAGTACAGTTGTATCACTAAGAACAATTGTGATGCTAGAAAATAGGGTTGCAAAGCGTGTGTCAGTATCATCAGTACCCTTCTTGGATGCTCTGGAGTGTATTTATACCTCTTAGAATATTTCTAGCCGTTGTGACTCAATAGGCAGCCGTTGGAGTGTAAAATCAATATGATTTTCTTTCCTTTTTAGATATTTACTCGAGTAACTCTATTGTCTACTCGAACAACTCCAGCTTTGATCCACAATGTTCAGCTTTAGGCTTGACTTACTCGAGTAACCAAACTCGAGTGAGCTCCCAAGATATGACTGTTGCACTTTGATTCTTTCAGAATTTTTCATATCTGACTTGATTGCCTTAGATCTCGCTGCTCATAAAATTCAATCACTTGAGTAAGATTATTTCTACTCGAGTAACTTCTATCTCGGAACACTCCTAAACACTTCTAAATGATTTCCTTGAATCAAGTGTCTTGGATACTTCATTTCCCAATCTTTGAATCAATCTGAAAAATCCTCTCACTCGAGTAACTTCTTGTTCCACTCGAGTGATATTTGAATCGATACAACCTCTGGTGACTCCACTTACTCGACTAACATTCTAACTCATGATTCATCCTTCACACACTCGAGTAACTCTCAATCTACTTGAGTGACTTCATCAAATGGTGACTCTCAGGAATTTGTACTTAGTCGAGTAACTTTGGTGGTTACTTGAGTAACTTCATCAACCAGTAACCTTTTGGACTTCTCTTTTGGTCGAGCAACTTGATCTCTTGGTTGAGTAACTTGTCACTTACTGGAGTAACATCCAAACTTGGTCAAATAAGGCTGGTTTGCAATTACACCTTTAGAATTTTGGTTTACTCGAGTAGGTTGAGAAATTGGTCGAGTAACTCCTGTTTTGTTCCAACATCTTGATGTTTTAGCAGCCTCATATATCATTGTATTTGGCTAAATTATTTGCCAATTTTTATTCATCATCAAAATATAAAAGGATTTAAATGTGAACCACCATTAGTTCAACATCTTCTTTATTTCCTCCTTTGGGGATTGATCCTTGTTCCTCTTTCCAAACTTCTTTCTCCTCAAGAACTTTGTGAACCGCTTGGCATACATCGTGATTTCCTCATCTTCATTTTTCTCCCCTTCATTAGATTCTTCAATTACCTTGGAGGATTTAAGTGCTAAGGTCATCATCATCATCTTCTTCTTCTTCTTCTTCTTGAGTGAGCAATGAGCCAAGAAATTCTTCAAGTGGAAGATTGGAAAGATTCTTAGCTTCTTTGTCACGACCCGTTTTCGGACCGTGGCCGGCGTACAAGAAGGACTGTCTGTGGAATCCCAACCCATCCCGTACAAGCATCAGAGTACTCAGAAATCCTACCAAATTATTCATTTTAATAATTATCCAATCTAACAAACATTCATATATTATAAATTATAACTAAAGCGTTATAAATCAAAATAATAAGCATATAAATATATATACGTATACATTCTTTCAAATAAATTATACAAATAAAAACCAAATAGTGAAATCCAAATAGTGGAACCCAAACCCTCGGTGTGGAGCACCTAACCAAACATACCAACTGGAAACCCGATTAAAAGGGTTATCACTACTACTCGAAGGCTCCACTAAGCACGGAAACTGAATCACCTGAAAAATATTAAGGGGAGGGGTTGAGAAAACTCAGTGAGGAATGATGCTCCAGAATGCCTCTGAGACCTCACATAAACTGTTTTGAAAACCTTTCGAAAATTTTCACATGCAACATATACAGATATATGTATATACACTCGTATGCAGACTAGTATAGTTCGAAAATATTTAAGAAAATATTTTGCAACCAGAGCAGACAACATGCAGTCAGACAAAATCTGTAATAAACAGAGAAGTAGATAACACATGCAACGTATTATACAAATTCATATTATCTAGACTATACAGAATTTTATACATAAATATTTTATTAATACTTATTTAGAATTTTATACAGATATGATAATCACTGATCATACACTTGTATTATATTGATACTGCGCTGGCCAAATCAGATCTCTAACAGAGAATCAGCAACCTCAAAAGCCTCAAATGTGCTCAACTCAAGAGGGCAGAACATCTGACAGCCTTAGGGGCCCCCAAATAGTACTCGGCACCCTAAGGGTCTCAGAGCTGTGACAGACAGACAAAACTAATCAGATGGTATACCCACAAGCATTGCAGTCCCCAGGCTCTAGCAAAATATACCCCGCCAATTATCAGGACAATATACTATAGGCGAATGAGCAATAACACAGACTCAACAGATATATTATACCTCGTATAATATAATAGCAGATAATAACCACTATGACATATAATATCAGATAGAGGCCCATAGGCATAGTATAGCATGGTAACCAGAGTTTACAAATACAGAGTATATAACAAAGGTGGATAGAGACCTAAACAAATAGATAACAGAAGGGGACATAGCCATCCATTAGAATCAAACAGAGCACGTGGTGGGTCGGATGCACGACTACCATATTACCCTGGTAATTGGGCCTTGACAGATCATTGGTATACTAAAGGCTACGCTACCTCGTAGTTAGGTGTCCCTAATCCCAATATATATATATATAACAGATGGTAAACAAAGCAGAAATTATTTACAGAGGGTATGTACATGATTGTACATACATCATATATATATATATATATATACATATTAACAGAGGCAGATAATATGTATTATATAACATAATACCATCTTTTAAATTATCAGACATAGTAAAAAATATATAACAGACAATCATGCAACAGAGTTCATTTTCATATAGTATATGTAATTATTATTACATATCAGATTCAAATGCTAGGTGTGGTTATTAATCACACAAACCAATTATTAATAGTCAGACCGTTATTAAATCAATTTCAGATTTATACCAGACATATCAAAAATATATAATTTCAGAAGACACAACCTATGTGTCTGAAGTCGACATCGCACTCACCTGGACGCCGAGCCAATACTCCAAATCATAGTCCACTGGTGAATGGTTGGTCGCCTCGAAAGTCAAACAGAACTAACAGAGAAACATAGTACAATAGACTCAGACATGGTAACTGTGATATTATAGAATACATATTTAATGCAAATGCAGACTCAGACGGCATCGACGTCAGAAATTATATTTCGATCGAGATCTAGCACTCACGGCTCAAAAATCCACATCTACGTAAAATTACGGATTAGTCCCCGACTTTCGTAAAATTACACTTTAGTCCCGACCTCGTAAAATTACAAACTAGTCCCTGGAGTTTGAGAATATACCAACAGCTATTCCAAATAGTCAGAATTTCCAAAAGAGATCTCGAACTCTCTGAATCTACGAATTTAGCTCATTTCCTCGAAATTACAAAAGTAATCCTTAATTCTCCAAAATTACAAATATACTCCAAACTTTCTAAAATTACAAATCTAATTCTCAAGTTTCTAAAATTACAAATCTAAATCCAAGTTTTCAGAAATTACAAATCAGGACAAAAACTTTTTAGAAATTACAAAACTATCTTCGGTAAAACTTTATTCTCAAAAATACGAGCTCTCGATTCGGCCAACAAAAATCAAAACCAAATATACCTATGGGTTCACCTCAACCTCAGAAACATTAATCCATCAACAATTTCCTCAAACAAACAACCAAATAATCAGAAATTAACCAAACCCGAATCTAACCCTAGCCATTCAAAGAACTCATCATTTTTTTTGATTTCAAGCTAGATTTATGTTAATCTAACTTCCAACAATCATAATCTAATAACTTACAACATCCATTTCAACAGAATCATGCAAAATCTGAAACCCATTTCATTTTCGGCCAAAAACCTAATTCAGAAATTAAATGCATGAAATGGATGAAAGGAAGAGATTAGAACTGAAATCTTACCTCTAGAGATGTTTAGGAACACTGGGGAACCAATGAGAAGCAGAGAGAATCGATCCCAAAGTGAGAGAGAGTGAAAATGCAAATGACGGACGGAATGGTCGGGGTTTGGATATATATAGAAAATGGAATCTCACGTACGTGAATCTAAGGTTAAAGTACGTTAGGATCAAATTCACGTACGTTAACGAGTCAAAAATCATGTTCTGGAACTGAAAATCCCGACCTTACGTACGTCACTGTTCATCTCACGTACGTTAATCATCATGGAAACCCATCACACGTACATCAATTGTTGAAAACACGTATTTTGCAAAAACAGTGCCTTACGTACATTAGCACAAAGCTTACGTACGTAAGAGTTCCTTTACGTGCGTTATTTGACATATAATGTGCGTAGACTCCTTTTTTTTAGCACTTCCCGAGTTTCCTCACTTCCGAACACGCGCCAGACCAATCCTGATGCTTAAAATCATTCAAACTCACTTGATTAACATCAATTAACACCTTGAACACTTAACAACATCCAACTTAACATGATTTCATCATAAACATCAAATACCATCCACTGGTATTCCAAAAGTCCTCAATGCCACACTCGAAAACTACAAGGATCATAATTGGAAAATACGGGATATTACATTCTTGACTGTAATTCTTTATTGATGCCCAAGATTTTGGAAGTGACCTCAATATCTTCAGAATTTGTGTCGATTTTTCCAAGTGCCTTCAACCCATTAACAATGTCATTGAACCTATCAAATATCTCTTGAATGTCTTCACTCTCCTTCATCTTGAATCGTTCATATTTGTGCACCAATAGTAAAACTTTGTTACGCTTTACTTGAGAGGTTCCTTCATAGGTAATCTCCAATCTCCTCCAAATGTCATGGGTTGTTTGACATTATTGCATCTTGTTGATAGCCTTGTTGTTAAAAGACTCCATCCTCTTGTCATACTTATACCATTCCTCTTTTGGCTTGAATGTTTGGACTCCGTCAACCACTTTCTTAGGAATGTAAGGTTGGTTCGTCTTTCACAACTTGCCACACATCTATGCTTTCCAACTTGAGGAACACCATCATTTGATTTTTCCAATAGAATCACTACTTTCAAAGAAAGTAGCATGATTAATGGACAAATATTCATACCTTAAAATGTCACTCATGGATGTCATGTTGGATTTTCAACTGAAAGTTATTTACCACAAAATTTGAGTTTGTTAGCCCAAGATGGCAATTCAAGAGGGTGAATTAGATTGTCATCTTTGGCCAACAAGATGACACGCCAAATTTTCATCATTGACACGTTATAATTTGACAAAGAAAATTGACAAAAGATGGACGTGTTAGATTAAGCCCTAGTAAAACGAAGATGAGATGAAAGTACTGAATTTGCTTGTCCTTCGCAAGTAGCCCATCATCATTCGTAATCTTTATCAGCCATCCCCGGCAGTGGATTTTTGGACTTTGGGATTTTTTTTTCTTTTCTTTTCTGAATGCAAGAACTTTAATTGTAGTATTCAATTTGATCTTTGCTGATATCATCAGGTACCATGAAAGAGCTGCTATATTGATCTTAAATGAATGTTATACAACAACTGCACAGATTAGGTCAGGCTTTGTGCCTTTTGCCAAAAGGTCTGAATAATTGACAAAATATTATTTCTCATTCTGTGAATTAAACCAGGACTAGAATTCTGCAAACCTGCAACCAAAAACTTATAATCTGACAATGTAGCATCCGATAACGGCTCCAAGAACTCACACCTACTCAAAATTTCTGGTGGTGGTACTCCAGCAACAAGATTTGTGTCCAGTCTGGGCTTACCCTTTGTAAGCTCTGAGGGAACTTCAATCGGAGTATTTCCAAGGGATGAAGGAACTGCTCCAGGAATCACTCCCTGATTAAAGGGCAGCACTCTGGCTGTCTGCAAGCAGAATTCTATCCATTGATGAATTACAGGAGATGGTCCTCGTACTCGCCCGCCTATTTGGCTAGTTTGAAGCCTTGAAGTTGCAGGGATTGCCTGCAGAAATGATTGAACAAAAAGTCAATTTGGATTAAGACCTACACATTACAATTTGTCATTACTTATTCGATTTTAATGAACAGGCACAAGTTTTTCTCAATTTTACCCAGTAAAATGGGATGACAGAGTAAACGTCAAATACACAATAACATCAATCAAATGCATACCCAAAGATCTGCCCATAAGCTAGCTCCAGATTTGGGGACGATAACTACAACATTTGACATGGTCATAGCTACAGGAATAACATCACTACTCCACCCAACAGCTACCCATGCGTCCCCCACTCCAAAAGCCTTTAGATAATGCGTGCTGTCAAACAATCGAACCTGCATGCCATAAAACAAAGTGGAGAGTCAGTCCTATTTGCGGGAATGGCTACCATCATATATAAAAGAAAAAGAAATTACACTAAGAAAATTCTTCGGTAGATGATATTGAGGCATATACAAGGTCATTTGCGAGATAAAAAGTCCACAGTTACAACGACCAACTTACTGGCAATTGGCAACTTGACTATTTTGATCCAAATATGTATCATTCTACTACTACCCACATCTCAAAATCAGGATCAAAAACAATTTCACAAGCTTCAAGATTCCTTGATTTTAAGATTCCACTCATTAACCTCATAATTATTTTGAGCATCCAAACCAAACAAAAAGCGAACATAATCTTACAACTCATAAATTACCCAAAATTACTGCCATGAAATTTTGTGGATTGGATCTAATGTTTTGGCCAGATCACTAGCCCTTATTTTTTATTGAATATCCAGAGTCCGTCCCAATTCAATTTTTAACCCAACTTCTTCTCATCGACCATAGACCTCATCACCACTTTCTCGAACATAACAACTACAAAAATCTAGTAAATTGCAAGCCACGTATCATAAATCTCTGCTCCAGAAATAACAACCTTACCTCTTTAATCACTGCTTTCCTGTTACCAACTTTACATCACACACAAACAGACAGCCATATCTCAATTGCAGCAGAGGCAACCTCTCAACTCCATTCCTCACTCCCTCACCTCCCACACCAAATTTGAGCATGGCAAGATTGCTTACTCTCAAACCTTTATGATTCCTCATATCCATTTACTTAGATGAGTTTTTTTGCGACAAAAACCCACTCCATTGCTTGAGAATTTCTCCCTCATATTAAATTGTCAAGTATGAAATTCAGTCAAAAATGGGAAAAGGGAAACAAAGAAAAAAGAAAAGAAAGAAATGAAATGAAACAAGGAACAAGTTAAAATGTATCCTAGTATTTATCCGGGAGTGAGCATTCATCTACATGGTTAGTTTAAAAAACTAAAAAAAAAAAAGAAAGAAAGAAAGAAAGAGAAAGGGCCATTCACTACTATAGTCAAACTTCTATTAGTGTTTCTTCAAGAGGGAAAGGAATAAAAATCTCAATAGCTATGTTATTTATATGTAAATGAGCCAACTAACAAGATTATTTAACTGATTTATATCAGTCCCACTAAGTGTAATTTAAGGTAAGCAATGATAAGAAATGAACCTGAAAGAGTCTTATACAGACTCGTTCTCAATAATGCTCACAAAATATGTGTTAATCTAATGGCATATTCAATGAAAAACTCTTGTTTCAAAAAACATAATTAAACTCTAGAACTGACAGCCATTTTTCCACTGGCCAAGATACCAATTAAAGCTTAGAAATGAATAAAAAAATCCATCATTCTCATACCTGATTAAAAGAAGGTTAATATCCAGAAGAAACAGTTGTAATCACAGTGGCCAGTGAAAGGCTCATAAGACATAATTGGACTAGGTAAAAGAATAATGATGACCATTTTTAAGAACCTTCTTTCATATCTACAAAACTGCCAAAAGATAAAAAAGAAATGGAGATATTGCTAAACTAAATTAAGTCACTATTTCCACCCTGCTTAAAAAAATGGGATTCTACCAGATAACTTTTCTTGAAATTTTCTAAATTACTTCTCTAAGAAGCATGAAATTAATTATGAATAAAGTACCTGTTTCCTAAGTAATTCAAGATTTTTCTGGATAGTGTTTCTGCCACCAGAAACTTCCAAGTCAATGTTGTTTGTGTTGTATGAAGCCCCCGTGTATTTCAAAACAGCACCAACAACCTCTCGCGGGGAATCAACCATTGAAATCCTCCCAGTAAGATCATGACGCCACAGATCAGCCCAATCCTGCCATAACACATTCATTAACAAACGTTCAATGAAATGGTTAAACTCTCATGGAACTATCAGCCCTCAGGAAAGTGTTATGGACACATTACCTCAGAAGATAATTACTAGAGTAAATTAGAATACTATTCTTTTTCTTGCTTATTTAGTTATATTTCCTATTTTAACTGAATTTCCTATTAAGTAGGTTAAGCTGCCCACCAATCCCTTTCCCTCCACTCAATTACTTCTAGTTAATCTTCTATCCACGCACACCCTAAGGCATGTGCCTGAATGACGCCCCAAGGCTTACACCTAGGTGTGCCTTTGGAGTCTCAAATGTTGAGGATCTTGGAGGCTTACACTAAAATCCCCGTTCACCTAATCATCAGGGCTCTCTCTCTCTCTCTTAAAAATTCAATCATCAGCATGCATATTGCTTCACGCACACAACTGCAATCTGCACAAAACCTTACACCTCTAACAAATGTGCAAGCCTATAGCAAAAAGATTAAGGGAACAAGCACAAAAATGAGGTCAATCAACACATCTAACTATGCCTTTATCCAGACATCACAAGCTAGTTGTTCAACGATCAAATTAAGAAACCTAATAATATATATCCCGCAATTTCACTCATCCAATTAAAAATTACCTCACAGGACAGGATTAATAAAATGCTAGGAAAGTTGTTTTGTCTGACACTCAAAACATATTAACCTAGTCCAGCAATCATGATTATTTAACCTACAGAATAGACACAAGGGTTTTGGTGAATGATGATATCGCTACAACAAGATACTTGTTTCATACCAAGTCACCTTATTTTTATTTAGCAAAATAAAAATAAAGGCCTTCAATAGAATGGCACAAACATCTTGTATGTTTGTAGCAGCACAAGGAAGCTAAAAACATGCAATGGTGCTCACTTATGTGAATTGTATCCCTCATGCACACATCGATCAAAGACAAAGACAAAAACAGATCTCATGTGAAAAGTTTGGGATGTTTTCACTGCAAGTTAAGAGTTCATTACTTTAATGGATAATTAATTTAACTAATATAACAAGATTGACACCTTACATGTCATATCCTTTAAACAATAAGCAGCTAAGAGAAATCTTTTTGACAACCTTAAGCCTAATTCAACTCACAGTGAGATGCTGTTGGATTTTCTATTTTAAGATAAGATAGTTAAAAAGTCATAATAAAGCCAATACAATACAGGAATGCAATAAGACAAATTACACACAGTATTCTCATCTAAAAATTTCAACTCTCATCTAGCAATTTCACCATTAAACACATCAGAGTAAATGTAGCTAAGTTCACATAATATATATGTGAGCGACAGAAAATAATAGATAGCAATTGGTGACTTTTTGATTTTTCTATTTGATGAATAAAAACTTTCAAGTCTGATAAGAAGCATTAAAGTGACAAATAAGTACCTCTATGGGAGCCAATTTATACTTCTTAAATTTACTTTTCTTGTAGGCTATAACCATGCAACCCCATCTGTATGGAGCAGCCCATATTTTACCTCCAGGATCTATTTCTCCCTCATTGTTCCTGCGTAAATAGACCTGATAGACATGATCAATTTGAAGAATCAAAAGAACACTATGCAGGAGAATGATAGTAGCAGAAAACAAAACGTGAGTTTTCGCAAGCAAAACTTTCTTGGGACAAAGACAGTTACTTTCTTACCTTCCATTTTTCATTTAATCCTTTAAACCAATCTTGGTCTTCTACTTCCCTCATGGGCTCAATTAAGGCATTTTTTATTGCAAAATTAAGCCAAGAGTCACCAACACTGACAATATCAGCA
>CAODLS010240522.1:0-10085 GCA_948243855.1 Flueggea neowawraea
AAATGTTCTTTTTCTTCCCGAGATTGTTCAAATGTTCTTGATTGAATTCTGGCGTGAATTTAATTGCACATTTACTCGCATCTCTATTTTGATCTACAGGAGTTGTACTGGTTATGCCTTCATGAATTTATTCCAGGAGGGTAAGAATGAAAGTCGAAGAATTGCATTTTAGTAATCATGCTCGCATAACATTTCCATGTCATTTTTAGTTACAAGAAAAGCTGAACCCTGAATCTCTGGATTAACCAATGCACACAACTAATCACTTGATTTAGCCCATATTGCTAACAAAACAGTAGAAGTGACAAGTTTACCGTATACTGAGCAGGCAAGCTGCTGCCAAACTTCTTGAAGATGTATGCAATAATACTGGGATTCACTGCTCCAACTTATTAGTTGCTTTCACTGGTAGCATGCTTCATCATTATGGAAACATTACAATTACATTAATTGTTCTTAGTCAGTGATGTACTGATGATCAATAGGTATTCTGTTTCTTCCTAGGTCCCAACTGCTGCGTAAATTCATCTAGGATAAATATTTTTCTTGATCATGAACCTCAAGCAACAGCTACCCAGAACATGATCCACCTGGCTCAGAGTAAGTTTCTTGAATAAAATTTTCTCCTATTTCAGTAAAGAAATCATTGAACGGTGAAGGGTAATCTGTACAAATGGTCAAAGAAGCGTTTGTGTCACTCCACTACAACCTTCAGTGGTTCATACTTAATAAGTAACCTTCTAATCTTGTGGTTTTCGGACAGTGGTTAGAACTGGAAGCAAAGCAAAGTATAACTACGGTAATAAAGATGACAACAAGAACCATTACGGACAACCAACTCCTCCTGTGTACAACATGACAAGCATTCCCAATGACCTTCCTCTGTTCCTTGGCTATGGCGGGAAGGACACGCTCTCCGATGTGAAGGATGTAAACGTTCTGTTGGGTAATCTCAAGGATCATGATGGTGACAAGTTGGTTTTGCAATACATAGAGGACTATGCTCATATAGATTTTGTTTTCGGTGTTAATGCTAATCAAGTTATCTATGTTCCTCTAATGGCATTCTTCAGACTCAACTGATCAGTTGCAGAAGTTTATAGTTCAAAGCAGATTCTGTACGTGGAACTTAGGTAGACAAAGGCTTGTATTATCCATAGAATTCAATACCAAAATATGAAAACAATGTTATCAAAAATTGAAAAGTAGAAAAATATTGATAGATATGAAGATGGTCACTGTTTTTTTTTTCTTAAATATAAATGTTTGGTCTGAAAATGAAATGATTCCGCGCTGCAATATGAGCTGCAACAAGTGGATCAAATTGTTCGTGATCAAAACCATTTCTTCTTTGCCTCTTATGCTTTGCTGATGGTGCCAAGAACAGCTCTTCACAGTGAACGGCGAGTGGAGATGAAGCTGAATTTGAATCGTTACAGCTTCTAGAGATGGTCATAGAAGACCCAAAAATTTTCTTTATCTTCCTTACACATTTGACCATTCTCTTCAATATTGGAACAGACCTTTCTGCTTCACTTCTCTTTTTCTGTTTCTATTGCTTGTTAGTTCCTCTATTGCTCTGGGTGGTGTGTACATTTATACAGTGTGGAGCTGCCAATAAATGTTTCTATAACTCTTTATACAGTGGTATAACTCTTTATACAGTGGTGTGCACATTTGTTAGTTTGTCATGGTTACTTTTTTTTTTTTCTAATAAAGAGTAAGTGACCGTCTTATGATTAGAACATTAACAGTATCTTTTCTTCTAATAAGTGTTTTTTTGGACGATTTGAACTCTTGCATTTTTAATAGGTAAAATCCACTTACAAACGACGTGCTAATCATTAAACTAACTGTTTATTGGTATGAATGACTTTAAATTTGAATGGCACTTGAGTCGGTTCTAATGCTATTAATGGCAGAATGTTTACAAAAGAACGCTGGAGAAGTTAGTAATGACATCACATGTTTTTTGTGTAAGAACTGGTGGGGTTTGTGCAATTCATGCCTCTTTTGATTTGTAGATTCCAGAATGGAGTGTGAATTCCTCAGAGTGGCTTGTCTTTTCTTGCTTTATAGTGTGGAATTGCAGCTTTTGATTGAGGAAGTTACGTATAATGTAACGGTTTGTGAGAGAGATTATCTGCAAGTCAGAAGGTGAAACATGAATCTCTTGATGCCTATATGTCCTAGCTCCGGATAACATCCAAGGAAATACCTGTTTTTTCAATCACATAATTCTTGACCAAAAACTAAAATTTATGACTAATAGATCAAGCAAACATAAACATATAAGTCTGACAAAATCTATCAGACTACAATTGTTAATAGTTGATTTCAAAAAGTAAACAATTATTTTTGTTTGGTTGATAGAACAAAAAACATATTTGTTCGGGATTTACTTAACGATTCAACAATTAGTTAAAGAACTTGAAAGTGAAATCGTTAGTAATTCAAGGACTATCTGTAAACTTCTCGAGTATTGCAAAGTTTAATGCAAGGATAACTCGTTCTATACATAACACCATAAGTTCTATAAGAATTTAAATATAAATAATTATTTAAGATATAATTGTCAATTTCTGACATGATAATATGACTTTGTGAGATGACACGACACGATTGACACAAATTCAATTTTTGTAATGTTTATGTTTTGTATAATAATTTGTAATATATAAATAACATGACACGATTACAACACGATAACACAAATTGACACCCCTAATTTAAGATATTCAAACTCTAATTTATTTAAATCAACAAAAGTTAGTTGTCGTGTCTTTTATGATATGCAATCTCCATTTGAGGATAAGAAGAAGTTGAGAATCAGGATTTGCCAGCTTTTTGTGTTTTTGTTGAAGAAAGGCCATGTATGAAAAGTGGGTTTGAAATCATCAAAATAAAAATTAAATAACTTGTTTTGATTTTGAAAATGGAGGCCGCGGACTTATTTTTTGTTAGTGAAACCACATAGTTTCACAAACCACATGGTTTTAAATATGAAAGCTAAGATTATGTTTAGTTAAAAATAATTTTTTCTGTTTTTTATTTTGTTTCTATTTTTTGAAAATTTAAAGAATTTAGAAAATATATTTTTTAATTAATTTTTTTGAATAAATTTTTATTTTTTTATTTCTATTTTCTAGTTTCCTAAAAAACAACAAAAAATTTTCTTAACTAAATAGGCTTTAAAATTTTAAATACATTAGCAGTTGGCCCCATTTCGACACATGTAGATAGCCACGTCAGTTTTCTGTCATCTAAATTGACATATCAACTGTCACATAAGCAAATTAATAGAAAATTTTAATGGAAAAATAATGATGACATGTTTGTTACAAAGTCAAAGTTCATATTTTTTCTTATTAAATTTTAAAATTCATGATATATTTATTGATTTGACTAAAATTCATTTTTTAAATTAAATAAACCTTTTTTTAATGACCCTGTGGATAATTCATCTTAATATCTTAATCACTTAAACTATTTATCTCACATTTTGTAACATGAAATTTGTAAACTACGTATTCTTTTAATTTCCTTAGGGTAATAAACCACACAAAATAGATAGTTTAGGGATTCATGGTACACATTTAATAATTTGAGGGAGACATCGTGGGACAAAGTTTTATAGTTAGGACAATGTATAAGCCAATATATAAAGGTTAGAAATGTAAAAATACACGTGTAACGAATGCACCTGGTTGACGTGTCGATCTCTGATTGGAAAACACACGTAACACGCAGCGAGCAAACAAGTTTTTCCTCGACTCTGGAGCTCAGTCCTCTGCAAAATTTTCTCGAGAAAGTGAAGGAAAGCAAAATAAAATGCAGCGATCACGATCGCCATTTCTCGTATCGTTACCACTCCTTATCTTCTTCTTCTCAACTCTCTCTCACGCTCTTTATGGCCCTTCTTCTCCTGTTGTTCAGCTCACTCCCTCCAACTTCAAGTCCAAGGTAGGTGAAACCGTAACAACAAAACAAATGAAAATATTTCTGTTCGGATTCCTAGAAAGCAGAGGAAAAAATTAAACGAAATCGAAAATGGAGATTAGCTTACTTTGGATCTGGATAAAGTTTTCACTTTTCAAAAAAAAAGAGAGTACATTTTACAGTGTGTTTGATTGTATGTTGCTAATTATTGATGATGTGGCAGGTTCTAAATTCGAATGGAGTAGTGTTGGTGGAGTTCTTTGCGCCGTGGTGCGGGCACTGTCAGGCGCTTACTCCTGTATGGGAGAGGGCCGCCACTGTTTTGAAAGGCGTCGCCACCGTGGCAGCTTTGGATGTTGATGCGTATCAGTCTCTGGCTCAGGTATTCTTTTTAAGTTCGAGTTTGATGCCTAATTATCGCGAGTGCAATTTGTTATATATGATGCTGTTTGTTGTTGAGGTTCTTGAACTGATACAAAATTAGATGAATCGTACTAGAATGAAGTCAATTGCGTAGTGTATTTACATAAGAGGTTGACAAAGGAAAGAATTTTTATGTTAGAACCTGAGTTGACTAACTATCATGTCTATTTCGAGTAGAATTTTGGATTAGTTTCCAATTCCTATGGTGTGTGGTTAAGGATTGAATTGACGTGCGGGTTTTAATTATTAATCTTTAACATGAAGCTGGCTTTCCCAGAGCACATGCTGAGTGACATAGCAGTTGTCATATGAGAACAATTTGTTGTTGCCAATATATTTGTTTTCATATTGCTGATATATCTTCTATAACTCGATTGGTACTTTAGTTCTATGCGTTTCTAAATACACAAAAATAGATTGTTTGCAATGGTTTTGCCGTTTGATGATTCAAAGTTCTCAAATTTGGACTTCAATGCGGTTTGTCTTGGACACGAAATTATGGTTTGGTGAGTTGAATCTGTTCAATTGCTGCTATTTAGGAATATGGGATTAGAGGTTTTCCAACCATAAAGGTGTTTGCACCTGGGAAGCCTCCAGTGGACTATCAAGGAGCAAGGGATGTCAAACCCATTGCAGAATTTGCACTTGCACAGGTTTTGAAATGGCTCTTAGCTTAAAGTTTGAAAATTGACTATTTCTTTTTTCCTTTTTTTTTTGTGAAGGATGCTGTTAATGTCTTATGATTTTTGGCTTGTATAGATAAAGTCACTTTTGAAGGAGCGTTTGAATGGAAAGCCAAGTGGGGGATCTAGTGAAAAATCTGAACCAAGTGCATCAGTAGAACTGAATTCTCACAATTTTGATGAATTGGTGCTCAAAAGCAAAGAACTTTGGATTGTGGAGTTTTTTGCTCCTTGGTAGGTGTTTTGTGTTCTTTGCTGCCCCTCTTGTGATATTGCATAATTTGATCGCTCTGTTCAATTATTTGAATGCACAAGCAACATCACTAAAATGGATGGATATTTTATCTGTCAATGTATCTTCTATCTCTGTAATTGCTGCTAATATTCTCAGAGTTAGTATGCATGTCTGCTCTATCTACTAAATCTATGACATTTCTTGTCCATAGGACCTAAAATGCTGTCTTGCATGTAGACTGCATAAAAATAGAATAGCTGTTATTCATTTAGCCTTAGCAAATATATGTAACCTATTGATTTTTCTAAAAATTGAATCGAATGAATTTTTAGTATTCAAGTTAATATATTTTTCCAAGCAAGTGAGAGTGAGCTTTTGTGCCATTTTATGCCGACATATTTAGCTGCTTGAGAATAATAAATAGTAATTATGGAATGTAGGGTTTTGGACCTTTGGTGCTCCTAGTTTGCATATGCTATCTAGGCTTCTTTTTTTTTTTGATAAGTTGTGCAGGCATTTCTTATTTATTGAATTTTGAACAACTGATATATGACCTATCCATTTTATGATTTTGAAGGTGTGGTCACTGTAAAAAACTGGCTCCAGAGTGGAAGAAGGCTGCTAATAACTTGAAGGGGAAGGTGAAGCTTGGTCATGTTGACTGTGATTCTGAGAAGGTAACATTAAACCTTAGATTATTTAAATTGTAAACAAGTGATTCCATTGCTTTTATGACCTCATGCTATCTTACAATTTATTGATTCTGGTGGAAGCAAAACTGCTCATATTTATTAGAAAGTTTCTAACTTAAGATTTTCTATCACTCTTGGTGACTGTTCTTTCTTTTCCAATTTATCTTCTTGAGACGTTGCTTTCACCTTCTTTTGTGCTGATAAAAATTTTCCACGGTTCAATTTATTGAAAATTTTATGTGGTTATGGGACTGGGTTATCAGTCTCTGATGAGCAGGTTCAATGTCCAAGGATTTCCAACCATTTTGGTATTTGGTGCTGATAAAGATAGTCCAATTCCTTATGAGAGCGCTAGAACAGCCTCAGCAATTGAATCCTTTGCTCTGGAACAGTTGGAAACAAATACTGCACCGCCAGAAGTGACTGAGCTGACTGGCCCAGTAAGCCTCTTACCTACATATTGCGCTTAAATTTTGAGTGGAACTTCCATGATAATATTTCCTAACCTGCGACATATTCTTAAAGTAGGATGTAATGGAAGAGAAGTGTGGTTCAGCTGCCATCTGTTTTGTTGCCTTCTTGCCTGACATTTTAGATTCCAAGGCAGAAGGAAGGAACCGGTACCTCGAGCAGCTGTTAACAGTTACAGAGAAGTTTAAGAGAAGCCCCTACAGGCAAGTAATGTTTTCTTTTTTTTCTTTTCCCCTTTGCAACTCTATTTCTACATCGTTTGCTGGTGTGTATATGTGCTCTGCTTCTGCAGCATCGTTTTTTTTTTATTATTGAAGTTATCTTGCTTATACAAACATTCTTGAAAATACTTCTACTGATCAAGCTTTCACATTAGCAGCTATGTGTGGGCCGCTGCTGGTAAATAGCCAGATCTTGAGAAGCATGTAGGTGTTGGAGGATACGGGTATCCTGCTCTAGTGGCCTTGAATCTGAAGAAAGGAGCATATGCCCCGCTCAAGAGTGCATTTGAGCTTGAACACATCATGTAAGTGTTCTGATTCCTGAGTCAGCTTTATTGTCTTACATCCGAAATGAACTTTCAGTTCAAAAACCTTAAACGGATCAAATTTGGTTTTCCAGAGAATTCGTCAAAGAGGCAGGTCGTGGTGGAAAGGGAAATTTGCCTCTGGCGGGTACTCCAGAAATCGCGAAGACTGAACCATGGGACGGTAAAGATGGTGAGATAATTGAAGAGGATGAGTTCTCCCTGGAGGAACTAATGGACGATGACGTCGGCAGTAAGGATGAACTATAACAATTTGAAGCATACTAATTAATGAAGAATCAACATTTAGGCTGTAAACGATTTTGATGATGGAAGCAATGTATGTTGTGTCTTTGCTAAAATCAGAGGATACTGTATCTAAATGACCTCTTTTGGCCATAGTGAAAGGCGATTGGTGTTGAGGAACATTTGGTTATAAGTTACCACATCAAGCAAATTTGGTTTTCAGTATCTATTGGTGGGTGAGTGCTATTGTGATTTATCATACATTTGCTGGTACCTGTTCAGTGTTTCTATTAACCATTTCCTGACTCCTGAAAACAGGAGTCTTTCACATAGCAAGTGCCACTATTTTCTAAACTTTTCGACAAAGTTTAATTTCATTTGTTCATGAAATTCAGAAAAATCTGGTTTATATAAAATTAACATAATAGTATCTCTATCAAATAAATTAAAATGTTATTTTATTGATGGATGAAATTTTTAAAAATTGCAACGTTGTATTTTATGTTAAAACAAGTGATGCATTATAACTAACATCAAGGAACTGAGAAAAAAACAGACATTTAGCAATCTTGTAGGCGTCAGTTCTTTTACGCTTTTTCTCATTTGTTTTTAATAAAGATGTTTTTGATTATGGTAAATTGGTAAGAAATTAGTCAAAAAATAAATTATAGATTTAATTAATTACATAATTAAAATATTTAAAACAATGATCCTTGTTATAGTTAGACGTAATCGGTCAAAGAAGACCTCGTATATCATCGCGAATACTGCTGCTATCGAGAAAAAAAAAGCTGTAATCGAACAAAGTAACTTGTTATGAAGCCATAAAATTAATAGAATCTTACTTATAAAAAAACAATTAATAGATTCTCATTCTGTTAAATTACAGCGTCTTCCAAGCTTAGAAGTCTGAAGACAAATTATTTACCACAACAATTCATCACTTTTACCGCCTTCCACCCAAAGTAAAATCAATAAATCTACAGCCGAACATTTTACAAGAATACATTCTCACTAGCCACTTCCTAAACAATCTGGTTTGATAATTTGAGAAGAAGGTTAATTTACAAAGTCTAAACCAAACTGTAAATCTTGCTGTAAACGGGAATTGATCGTATAACGAGATCCACTAACTTGGTAACTTCTGTGCCGAAATAACTTCTTGAAACCCTCTCTTCCTACCGCAAAGTTGAGTTAAAGCAGAAAAATGACACAGCCGATTTCCAACAAGCTGACATTTTGTATCCTCCATAAACATTCTTTTCGCAGAGGCGAATCTGCAAAGATGGCTTTGATGAAGTCTTTCATCTGCAGAAAGTGGAGATATCAGAGCACATAAGACTTACAACGTCACTCAAAATGGAAAACTTGATCACTTTATCGCAGTATTATGTACACTAAAGGCAAAATCCGCCACTGGCGGTATGTTTCACTGATTCATGACATGTCAATGGGATTGAGAAAGAACTTCAAGCATGGGTGGTAAGAGAGCCAACATGTAAAATTCTTACCTCCGATCTAGTGAAACCAAGGCTGAACAGTTCCGTGCTTTCCCAAGCTGCTGTAATGGATTTTAGAGGCATGTCTAGCAATTCTGGAAATTACAAACGATAAATTAGAAAAGAAAAAGAAAAAAATAAAAAGGAAAATTCTATCGGAAGGGTCCAATAAACTAACAATTTCGAGATATATCTAACGAAGACTCCAAATATACCTGCTAGTTTGCGACTTTTACGTAAAGATCGTATCATATCACCAAGGGGAAGTCTAGAATACTCTTCAGATTTCTCCTTTTGGTTGACAGCTAGGACGGAATCTATTAGAGGTGACAGACCTTCAAGCAGTAAGTGGATCAGTCGTTGAAGCTGCAACCAATTGAACAATTAGATGCCCTTCAAACGAAAGCAATTATATGAAACTTAAAAAACAATACTTGTAGCTCAAACCTGTAATGTTTCCTCTGCTGCAATATCATCGAGAAGTAGAATGTCTTTTGTTATTCGAGAAAAAACAGATTCCAGAACCGTGCACATGCTTTTCTTGTAAGTGGAAGGTAGCAAGAGTGGCTCCCATACAATACGCACTTTCTCAAGAATAAAGACAACCTGAACAATTAACAGTTAGGTCTAGCTCATATGGTACAACAGCATTCCGAAAAACAAGTACACCCACAAAACATACCGACCTGATCCATACTAAACTTCGCAGATTCAAATTGTTGCATTTGATGTGTATTCTGAAAGCCATCAGAACCATCTATGGCCTAATAAAAAAAATCGCAACAAGTAGTCAAGTAAGTCCTGAACCTTGTAGCTTGGTCTCAATTGACATATTGTAGGTCTCAACCAGTTTGATATCCTTACCTCCTTTAAATTATAGATGACAAGTTGAATTTGTCTTTGTAGTATCTCCTCAGCTATTACATTAAAACGTGGAGCCATATCAGCAAAGACTCCATGCTCTTTGATGGAAATTGGAAAGTCTGAGCGATACTGAAAAATTAAATTAGAAGCCATGAGAAATTTTAAGAGTATTGCACTAAAAATTTCAATATATAATTATTCACAAACAAAATAAAACACAAATTCATATATACATGCACGCACGCATGAATGAATGAATTGCTTATAGCAGGAGCTAAGACGTATCATCTTGAGAAAAACATCAAGCCCCAATCAAATCAAAAGGTGCCATGAACGATGGTTAGATGCAATATGTGATGAAGGGACAAAAATATTAGGTCAAACAATATTCGTCAATGATCCATGCATACCTCAAAAGCTAATCCAAGTATCTCCTGGAATAAATAAAGACAGTCATTGTGCATAAGAACAGCAACCTGGTTGATGCCATCTAGCTGCCTTTCTAGC
>CAODLS010240638.1:0-15666 GCA_948243855.1 Flueggea neowawraea
AATAAACAATAACATATGTGCATTAGATTATTTAATGTCTTTCAAGAAACAATAGCATTTAGTGTGGACACCTTTGAACACTTATGTATACCTTTTGAACATGTATGTACACCTTTGAACACCTATGTACACATATGAACACTTTTGAACACTTTTGAACACATTTGTAGACCTATGAATAGATTTAAACACCTATGTACACCTATGAATATCTTTGTACACCTATGAACACCTTTGAACACTAACTAATGTTCAAGAAAAAATAACATTTGTGCATTAGATTATTTAATGTCTTTTAAGAAACGATAGCATTTAGTGTGGACACCTTTGAACACGTATGTACACCTTTGAATACATATGTACATCTTTGAACACATTTGTACACTTACAAACACTTTTGAACAACTATGAACACCTTTGTAAATATATATATATATATATATAAACTCAAATATATGTAAAAAAATATAATTTATAATAATAAATATTTTTTTATTTATACTTCCTATAAACATACTTTAAATATTACTTTTTTTTAAAACTTGTTTGGATTAATTGAAAGATTAAGTGGTTAAGAATACTTGAACAGTAATAACATTTGTGTATTAGATTATTTAATGTCTTTCAAGAAAGAATAGCATTTAGTGTGGACACCTATGTATACCTATGAACACCTTTGAACACCTATCTACATTTTTTAATACCTTTGTACAACTAATGACACCTTTGAACACCTTTGTATACCTATGAACACCTTCGAACATCTCTGTACACCTATGAACACCTATGTACATTTTTGTATACCTTTGTATACCTATGAACACCTTTGTAAATATATATATAAACACAAATATATATATATAAATATAATTTATAATAATGAATATTTTTTTATTTATAAGTTGTATAAATATACTTTGATTATATTTTTTTTTTCAAAACTTGTGTGGATTAATAGAAAGATTTTTTGTAGTTATAATTGAAAGATTAAGTGGTTAAAATGGCACATTGTAGTCTTTTTGATCACTAATCGAATCATCATAAACAATTTTATTGAATCATATTGAATAAATTTGAGCATGTGATCATACTTATGACTACATAATAAAGTATCTAGTTCACCATGATTACATAATAACAATACCTTGTTCATTATCACAATTAATTGACAAATTACAAAAAATAAATTAAATTGACCTTATATTATTTGATTGACATGCAAACTTAAACACTTTATTGAAATCATGCAATTGACATAAGTATATAGTATTTTTATGAAATTAAATTATGGAGTGAGCAATTACTGGTACAATCCAATTACATGATGCTTCTATATGTGATGGTAAATTGCAATAAATAACTTTGATGTCAACGTATAATTTCTTTGCATGCTTCTCCATGGTTATTTATCTTGAATTTCGGTTAAATGAATCAAATTATCTAGGCAGGTGGGCAAGAAAAAGAGTTCATATAAAGAAAGATGTTGAAGATAATTTTCTATCACTATATCTCTTTCATCGTAAAAGCTTATTTGATATACCTCTCATTTTTATTGCTTTTTGGAAACGTAAATTGTCACGACCTGTTTCCGGACCATGACCGGCGTACGAGGTGATTCGTCTAAGGGAGTCTGGCCCATCTTGCACAAGCTTCGGAGATACAGACATTCTATCCAAAATTATTCATTAATCCAAATATTTAATAATTATAAAAATATTTTATACTGAAAGTATTTATTTATATAAAATGAATATAAATTTAATAGAGTAAATGCAAAATCAAAACCAAAAATACAAAATACAAAATGTAGCCCAGTAACCCAACAACAACCCGATGTGAAGCTCTAATAACGAAAATAAAAGTAGAGCTCGGAAGAGGGGCACTCACTATATCAAAAATGATGTAATATCCGTCTGTTCTAACCGGAATCTAGTAGTATTCTGAGAAGAGTTGGAGTTTGTAGAGTGTTTGGATGTTGAGCTACGTGTGTAATGCACATTTGAGGTCATCTACGTGCATAGTAATGGATACTATGCACGCAGACGAGGCGGTGTGTAATGCACATTTGAGGTCATCTACGTGCATAGTACTGGGTACTACGCACGCAAACGAGGCTTGAGTTTGACCGTGAACGTGCTTAGGATAGTTTTGTGTGTTGAAAAGCATCTGGGCACGTTGATCACTGTCTGGGTGTGAACCGTGAGCACGTTGATGTCTTTTACGCACACAGTAGGCGGTGGAATGCACATAGATTGTATGGGATGCTACCCATGTAGAGCACGGTTCTATGTAAGCAGAACCCCTACTACGCACGTAGATGTGTTCCAGCTGAGCAGTTTTGCATGAAATGCGGTGCTTCAGCTCGTGAGTCTATAAATACCCTCCACCTACACTTTCTTCGGTCATAACTCATCTCAACAGCTAGAGAACTCTCTCATTTATTTCTCTCCAATCTTACTTGCTTCTCTTTGCTTTTACCATAATTTTTTAGGTAAGAAACATCCATTAATCTCCCAATTTCCTTATTTTGCTTTGCATTTGAGCATTCTAAGGCTCTGGCTAAACTTTAAGTTTGGGTCAGATCTTTTCTTTTCTGATGGAATGGGAGTTAATATGTGTTAGATTGTGGTTGTTTGAAGCCTGGAGCTTGTGGGTTATGCTTCAGTTTCGTGGGATTTGGTGTTTGAACCAAATGGGTTTCTCTGAAACTAAGGTTTCGGATTTTGCTAGATTTCTTAGTAGATCTGGTGTAGTTTATGATACATCTTGTTGGATATAGTTAGAACTACTTAGATTTGAGTTTGGTTTGGAGAAATTGATGATTTCTCCTTATGGGTCATAGAGATTTGAATCTCTAAGTAGAGATTTTTTAGGATTTTGAGTTCATTTGTTGAACTCAAGATTGCATTGATGTGCATGAGGCTGATTAGAGCCAATATGGGTGTTTGGTTCCGTTGAATACTGAGCAGATCATGATTTGGGCAGATTTTCCATTTTGTAGAATTAGATCTACATTTGCATTTGCATATCATGCATTTGGTATTATCATAGTACCACATTTTGATGTTTGAGCTGTTTGGACTTGTATAGCTACTTGTCCTTGCCAGCGAGACCAGCCACCGACTAGTGGGGCTTGACTGGTGATATTGTTTGGACTTCAAGGTGAGTGAATAGCAGCTTCAGACAGATTGATTGTGTCTCGAACTCCTATGTACTGGTTTTTGATGTGCTGAGAATATTCTACAATATGGATTAATCTGAGGATTGGTTGTAATAATAAATTGGTTATGTGATTTAATAATCAATAACTGTTTTGAAATTGATATATATATATATATATATATATATATATATATTATGCTAGATTGCATGCTTAAGATTTTATACTATATGACAGTATGATTTGGTTTTCGATATAGGGACACATGTACTACGAGGCATGTAGCCTTTGATATACCCATGATTTGATATAGCCTAGCTACCAGGGTTGTCGGTATCCATGTTGCCCTGATCAGGCACATGATTTGATATTAATAGCTCATCATGATTTATGGCTGGTCCACACATCTCGTGATATATGGCAGAGTCCATATCACGCTTGCTTAGTCATGTATCGCTTGTATATGTTTTGAATATGAAAATCCAATTTGAA
The DNA here is from genome assembly GCA_948243855.1 of Flueggea neowawraea. NCBI lineage: Eukaryota > Viridiplantae > Streptophyta > Magnoliopsida > Malpighiales > Phyllanthaceae > Flueggea > Flueggea neowawraea. Next base: position 3,653 of record CAODLS010240638.1, read on the forward strand.
ATCTGAGATGATTTTATTACACCTATGTGCATGCTAGTTGTTTTGTTTGCAAATGATTTTCGAAAGGTTATACCTATATAGCGTGTATAATTATATATCTATTGTTATTGCATGTGGTATTTGCGAACTATTTTCAAAACAGTCTTTGTGAGACAAGTATGAGGTGTTCTAGAGTGTTATTCCTCATTGGGTTTGACCCCCATTTTATTTCTATTTGTGGATGATTCCATCTTTCAGGTACACGGATTTTGGCTTCGACAACTGATTCACATCTTGCTTACCAGTGAAGCATCCTTTTGTTAGTGATGCCTTTTGTCCGAGCTCTATGTTTTGAGTATTAGAGTTTTACACCGAGATATTGTTGGGTTACTGGGTTGCCATTTGGCTTTTGATGTATTTGATTTGGTTTACTCTTAAACCTTATTTTGGGTATATAGATTGTATATAAATATTATGCTGATTTTATATAAATTCATTTTATATTCAATATGTTTTGAATTACAAATGTTATTAAATGTTTTGGGTAGTAATATGATCTTTGAGGCTTGTACAGAATGGGTCGGGCTTCCACCGACGGTTCGTGTCGTACGTGTCATGATTCCGAAAACAGGTCGTGACAAATGCCTCACTGGGATTGAGGTGTCGAACAATTGTTGAGCGTCAAAAATATCACCTGAAAAATAGGTTTACAGATAGACAAAAAAATAAAAGGGGTAAGAATCTCTAATGAGGAAAAGTCATTTAGACCGGCTCCAGGCCTCACCTAAACCGTTTTGAAAATAATTTAAAAATATACCGCATACATATACACAAGGATACCATATAATATACCCACTACATACGTATAGCTTTAGAAAATCATTTCACCAAAATGTTCGAACCCAACGCATATAACATGCAGCCAGACAGTATCAGAGGTATATATATATATATATATATATATAAGAGTTAGAATATGGGATCAGAACAAACAGAATAATAATGTGGACTCTGCCACCAGAAAAAATAAAGTATGTATCTGGCTGGATACACGGTCACTCTATTACCCCAGTAACTAGGGCCTTGACAGAGCATTGGTATACCAAATGTTACGTACCCCATAGCTAGGTGTCTCATATCAGAATATTATATACGAATAATATTAACAGACGAACATACAGAGTATAAACTATTTTGCAGAAAATATTTATATATACCATATATAAATATTACATATCAAAAACAAAAATTTTGTAAATTAATAATCACATAATCCAGATTATTAATTAGCCACTACCCTCCTGATCTTGAGTAACAACCCATTCAGAAACTTCATTACCAAAGCCTCATCACCACGGGCCTTAGCAGGTGCATATGGGCTCAACTCTCGGAACCTATCATCGTACTCAACCACTGTTATACCGGGCTCCTAGTGGAACTCGGTAAACTAGTCTGCCTTCCTATCCCACTCACTCCGAGGAAGGACAGACAATGTGAGCTCACTCTTGAACTCCTCCCAAGTAGCAACTCGGTGAGATCCCTGATCCTGTCACCATCTAGCGGTTCGATCATCCAATAAGAATGACGCTAGTCTAACTCTGCAGCGTCATATGTATGCTCCATCACATCAAAACACCATCCCACCGTGAAATTGAAACTCTCGGGATCTTACCCCATCTTGCCCGCAAACCTAGGCGGAGAGAACTTTAGAAATCTAGCAAGACGAGACTCAACATCAGGCTGAGGTGCTGCTGGAACTACGACAAGTACAGGTACTGCATCTGTCTCTGGCTGGGGTGGAGGAACTAGTGGTGTTGTAACAGGCGAAACATGCTGGCCTCCAGCTGCCTGACCGGCTAAAAGCGCATTCACCCAAATAAGAACCTTGGTGAACCGCTCAAGAGCGTCCATCGGACCAACGGGCACTGGCTGGAGCTGAGGCGCTAGTGCAGTGACCTCAGGCAAACTAGTCGCATCGTACTGATCGGCTACAGAATGATCAACAACCTCAATAGGCTGACGTCTAGGCCTCCCACGGCCTTGACCACGACCTTTCCCACGAGGTGGATCCATATCTACAAGCAAAACAAAATCGCGTATGCAATGTCAATGCAAGTGATTGCCACAGTACCAAGCCAAATACCAAAGGGTATATAGAAGCAAATCATACTAACTCGATTAAAGATATCTAAGCTCCACATCAATTCCCCAGACAATACGGAACCTAACTCTCTGATACTACCTTTGGTATCAGACTACATAACGACTCAAATCCTCAAAACCTAGGCCCTGATACCACCTTTGTCACGATCCATTCCGGGGACCATGACCGGCGTACGATGAGGACCGTCTATGAGAGTCCAGTCCATCTCGCACAAGCCTTAAAGATCAGAATGTGCTACCCAACGTTTATTTCCAAAACATTTTGGAAAACATTGTTTATTTAAAACGTACGAAATGTAAAATAGATTTATAAATAAATCAATAAGTATATATATATATAAATACCCATAATATATCAAAACAGTATATGTTTTTAAAAAACTAATAAATACATCAGAGTATACTAGACAACCCAGTAACCCATCAGCATCCTGGTGCGGAGCTCTAATCGACAAAACAAAGAGCCCGAACGAGAGGGCATCACTAACCAAAAAACTTCTTATGGGTGTCCAAGATGCGCAAAGGTTGCCGAAACCAAAATCTGTGCACCTCAAAGATGGAATCATCCATAGACAGAAATAAACGGGGGTCAAATCCAGTGAGGAATAACACTCCAGAATGATTCATATGTGCCTCACAAAGACTGTTTTGAAAACAGTTCACAAATACCACATGGAATAGAATAGGTATATACATATACACGCTACATAGGTATAGCCTTTCGAAAAATCATTTTGAAATCGTTCGCAAACAAAGCAACTAGCATACACATAGGCGTGATAAAATCATCTCAGATTTCAAATCAGAGTTTCATATTCAAAACATATGAAACCAATATGTGACTAAACAAGCGTGATATGGACTCATCCATAAATCACGAGATGTGTGGACCAACAATAAATCATGACAAGGACCTGGCTCTATCAATATCAAATCATGCACTTGATCAGGGTAACATGGCTACCGACAACCCTGGTAAGTGGGCTATATCAATCATTGGTATATCAAAGGCTACGTACCTCGTAGTACAGGTGTCCTCATATCGAAAATTAAATCATACTATCATATAGTATCAAAATCCAAAGCATGCAATCCAGCATCAAAATCAGATGATATATATATATATATATATATATTTCAAAACCATTAATGATTATTAAACACATAATTAGTTTATTATTTAACCAATCCTTAGATTAGTCTATTTTCTAAATTATGTTCAGCACATCAAAAACTAGTAAATAGGAGTTTGAGACACAGCTAATGTGTTTGAAGATATTATTCACTCACCTAGAAATCCAAGCAATATCACTAGTCAAGCCCCACTAGTCGATGACTGGTGTCGCTGGCAAGGACAAGTAGCTGTATACATACAAACAGCACAAGTGTCAATATGTGATAATGTGGCAATACCAAATGCATGATATGCAAATGCAAATGTAGACACTCAAAGTCGCTCAAAAATATAATCCGAAAGTGAATCTGTCACTTTCAATCCAAAATTCAAAATCTACGTAAAATTACAGTTTGGTCCCCGACCAATGTAAAATTATGTTTTAGTCCCGAGACTCAAAAAATTTAAAAATAGTCCCCGAGGTATCTTAGGATTTCAACTAGCACTTCACAAGTCAGAACCCCCAAATTGGATCTCGAACTATCAGAAATCGCGAATTAATGTCTGACTCGTAAAATTACAAGTCAGTCCCTATATTCAAAAATTACAAGCCTAGCCTTAGCTTTCTTAAAAATTTACTAATATGTCCGCAACAGAAAGTATTTGCAAAAATGCCCAATATTTTGTTCCCGACAGAAAGTATTTTCAAAAATGCCAAAATTACGTTTCGCTCAATACCCAACAAAACAGAATGTACATCCTGACTCAAATTCATCCCTTGAACATGAATCCAACCTCAGATCCCACAAACAAACTCACAATCATCCTCAAATCACCAAAAACTGAAGCTAACCCTAGTTTCACAAAAACATCATCAAATCATTATATTCAAGGCTTTAATCGTGTTCATACAAGTCCTCTCTAACCTATTCTAGCATCCATCGTCATTCATTAACTCAGAATCACGATAAAATCCAAACCTTAGATGGGTTCGGCCAAAAACGGATTCCATGACTCAATGCATAAAAATGAGTTAAAAATGAAGAAATGATGTTGATCTTACCTCAGAAATGGATGAGGAACGTTAAGGGAGCAATGTGGAAGAACTCCTGATGAGTTGATAGAGATTTGAGTGTGAAATGGAGAGAAAATGACGGACTCGGTCGAGTTTCGGCGTTTTAAGAGCTGCATATCAAAACGTACCGTACGCTATACTTGAACTCAACGTACGTTATGATCAATCACAACATACGTTGTACATCACAACTTACGTTGTGATGCATTCCAGTAGCCACAGATTCGAAGAAACAGAACTCAACGTACGTCGTTCCAAGCCAACGTACATTGATCATCCTCGCATCCCAGATAACGTGTGTTGTGCCAAGCCAACATATGTTATGCTACTTTTTCAGATAACGTACGTCTTCCTCACCCGACAATGTACGTCATACCTAAGTCTAACACACGTTATTCACTCTCCAAGCACATACTCGACATTCCATAATTTCCAACGTGCATCGGACCTCCCTCGAGGTTTGATAACACCTAATCCTCGAAGAAATACATCCAATTATCTTCAAGATCAATCGAACTTGGTCAGAAAGCTACAGGAATCCTAACCAAAATGGGCAGAATATTACAAGTACTAAATGTATGAAATTCAAAAGCAGGTGTTGGCACTCGCTAGACATCGAAAACTCTTTTAGGTCGAAATTAATCGCCCTCGATTTGAAAATCGATACCCACATAAAATTACAATTTTGCCCTTGCATTTTTCCAAAATTATTCTTTAGTCCCTAAGGCCCCAAAAAATTATAAAATATTCCCCAAATTTTCAAAATTTATAAATTAGCCCTCCAAGTATTTAAAATTTATTATTAAATCCTCCAATTTCCTAAAATTTACATTTTTAACTTAAAGTCCTTAAAATACAACTTTGGCCCAAACTCTCCCGAATTCATGATTTAACCACTTGCCAAATATCACCTTTAGTCCTCACTTTTCAACCAATCACATCTCTTCTTTCATTCTTAATTTCCAGACTTGAAAACCAACAATCCAGAGAAAATTCCACTCAATCAACCAGTGAATTCTTCATCATTTTCACCAATCAAAAACATCATCCTTCTTCTCATTCACCCACAAACCTAGAAATCATTCAACAAGTCCAGATTTTTCACTCATTCAAGAAACTCCAAACCATTAAAATCGGTCCAACACAAAGCCATTCAAAACCAACTAAATCATACCAAACCGAGGCTACATTCCTCACCGACAGTCATGAATATTCAACAATTCAAATGATGCAAATCGTGAATGGAAGTAAAGGAAACAACTCTTGAAGTTGAAAGCTTACCTCAAGGTTGAAGAAGATGCATGGCAACGAAGAGAGAGAGAGAGAGAGAGACAAAAGTGAGAATGACAGAGATGGCATGGAGTTGACTTAAAAAGGCAGAAAAGAATGAATGGGCACAGCATGGGCTGTTCTAAAATAGGGAAAAAAAAGAAACGATGTGGTTGGTGAGAATTGATGCATAGTGACACCGGACGACAACCCTGAGACGCGGACGACAAAAGCAAGTTGACCGAACGACGCGTCATTTCCCGCATCTTCACACCGAATGACAGTGTGCACGCCTACCAAATAACCTGCAGCTTGGCTACCAATGACAGACGATCGGTCGTCTAGTCTTTTTTTTTCCAGATTTCATTTTCCATCAATTTTTTCCACCAATTTGCCTTAATAATTTATTTCAAAATCACTCCTAACCTTCATTAATCACCTAGTTAACATCTTAAACATAAAATTTACCCTTCAATCACCAAAAATAAAATTTCACTTTATCCCAAATTTAATTATTAAAATAAAATAATAATTAAAATAATAATTAAAATAAAATGGGATATTACATAACTAAACTAATAAATAAAAAATATATTTGATACAATCAAAAGAGATTTAAAATTTTGACATTTGAATTTTGAAAATTTCAATATCTCTCTTCCAAGAATAGAATGGTCTTTTACATACATCATTTGTTATCATCTTATAATCATTATTACACTTAAAGTCATTCTAACCAATTCTAAGTCTTTTTTTCTCTAGCCAAATAGATTTATCGAATAATAATAATAATAATAATAATAATAATGAACCACATTAAATGCGCATGCTTACCAGGATGACCGCCTTGAAATCTCGTACTGTTAATGGAATCTCTAGCATGCCATGATCTTGAATGTTTATAAGAACACTAACAAGATCATCTGGTTCGTTGCTCTCAAAATTTTTTCTTTCTTTATGTTCCTTGATGATGTCATCAAGGATTGCATCTGCTTCTTGATGCATCTTTTGTAGTTTAGATCTCATCCCAGTTATAACATGGAGAAGTTTAACAGAAGGAAACAAATCAGCAATGCTGAAACCTTCGAGGACGTGAACGATTTTTTGAGCGATTGGAGTGAAGGAATCTTTTTGTTCCCGTGTCATACCAAAAGCGGTCCTTGAAATGATGGCATATGACATAGCGATCACCATCCTGCTAAGGTTCGCAGGAGCACCGACTGTGGAAGCTATCAACTCAATTAGGGAAGACACCTCTTCTTCCCTGATTGTTCTAAATGATCTAACGCGTTTAGTACTTAATAATTCCAAAGTGCAAATCTTTTTCATTTGTCTCCAGTAATCTCCGTATGGAGTAAATCCAACATCTCTGGCGTTGTAGGCTACGATACTAGCTGCAAGAACAAAGGGTCTGGATGCAAAGATGAGGTCATGTGTTTTCATTACTTCTTTGGCAAGTTCAGGAGAAGAGATTACTATTTGGGAGATTTGGCCAAGCTGAAGGTGCATAATAGGTCCATATTTCTTAGCCAAGTCAGCTAGACGGTAGTGGGGTAGGGAGCCAACAAGTTGATGCATGTTTCCTATTATGGGCAGTTTCCAAGGTCCTGGTGGTAGATTTGGGGTATTGGATCTCCTCCATGCCTCGATCAAGAAGACCAAGAGGAGAGAAAGAAAGATTGTGAAGAAGCAGAGTTGATTCTCTATTGTTAGAATCAAAGGCTAAAAGCAAGGATGTTTTTCAAAGTGATACAGGTGGAGTTTTTGTCACGATCCAAAGTCGGGTCATGACCGACGTAAGAGGCGGACCGTCTGTAGAAGCCCAGTTCATCTCGCACAAGTCTCAAAGTATAGAACAATTATTCAAATACACTTTTATTAGACAAATTAAAATCGTTTAACAAAAATAAGTTTCAAAAATAATATTCTCAGATATTAATAATAATAAAATCATTAAATAAATAAATATAATTGAAAATAATTGAACAATTTCAAATTCAAATACAGGACATAACCCACTACTGGTATGTGGAGCATCTAATAGAACTTAAAGTCGAGCCAAAACAACAGGGCACTCGCTGCTGACAAGCATCTCACTAAGTGCGGAAGATCAACAACCGCTACAAAGTATATGAAAAGTGAAGTATAGAGAGAACAAAGAAAATAAAATAAAAGAAAGGTGGTCAACCCAGTAAGGGATAACACTCCAGACCGCCTCATATGTGCATCACAAAGACTGTTTTAAAAACCCTTTAAAAATACTACATACGAATATACGTAGATAACATATAGTACACACACTACATACATAATATATTTCTGAAATTCATTTTACAAAAACGTTCGCATCCATATCATACAATATGTATTTAGACAATATCCAAAGTATATACATATATCTGTGGATTCATAGTACATGACTAGTGCAATTCAATTTCCGTAATAGCAGTGTGGACTTCGTCACCTTACTGCTTTAAAGCGTATATCTGGCCGAATACACGGTCATTTCATTACCCCGATAACTAGGGCATTGACAAAGCATTGGTATACCAAAGACTACGTACCTCATAACGAAGGTGTCCCACAATCAAAAACCATAATCAAAACCATACATCTCAGAGTCAAAATATACGAATATATACGAATATATATATATATATATATAATTTCTTAAAAACAAAGCCATGAATATTTATTCACATAATCCATTTCATATAATTAATCAATCCTTAGATTAGTCAAATCTTTAAATATGTGATAACACACATCAAAAACAAACTATACAGTTTTGAGACATAGCCTATGTGTCTGAAGTTGTTATCCACTCACCTGAATGTCCCAAGCTCTAGGAATCCAATCAAAGACCACTGGTGGGTGACTGCTGGTGTTGGTAATCACAAGATGTTGTAACAAATACAACATATAATCATCAAAATATGGTATTATGGTCGTACATAATTTATGAGTGCAATGCAATGCAAATGTCAAACTCTTAAACGATCTTCTCTCAACTAACCAAACGCTCTCAAGTGCTCTATTCATCCTCAAAAACATCAATCAAACATCCTCTTCCTCAAAACAAAATCAAAATCATTGAGAATCAAAATTCTCAATTTCGGACCTATTACACCTCAAGATACAAATCATCAAATCCACCAAAACCAACTATGATTATGGTATCATTCAATATATAACAGAAATGAACTCCCAATAAATCAAAAATCCATGGAAATCCAAACCCTAACTCGAATTACAACCATATCACACAAACACAAAAACGCCCAAACCAAAGCTAGAATCTATTGGTTCCATCCTCAATCAATCATAACCTAACATCAAACAACTCTAATCCATCAGAAGCAAAGAGATCAGAACTATCCATCAATCTCAGCCAAAATCCCTAGATGTATGATACATGATCAAAACGAGAAAAAAAGGAATTAAGGAGTGTTTCTTACCTTAGAAATCCAAGTGAAAGCAAATAAGAGAAAGAGAAGCGAAGAAAATGGAAAGAGATGATGGAAAGAGTTATTTCAGTGGTTGAGAGTGAGTTATGATAGAGAAGAAAGTATTTGGATGTATTTATAGCCTCACACAACTGACATGTCACGTTTCACTTACAACCTTCCAGAAAACATGCATCTACGTGTCCAGTACCTCTTCTACGCACGTAGTCCCTTCTTCTACGTGGGTTGAACCCTCCTCAACGCACGCAGACAACTGAGCTGATGATTTCTCATCCTCAGAACCAAGATCAATGCACGTTCTACCATGTACAACGTACGCAGTTCTCTCCTCAGACTCATGGTGCACGTTTCAGGGACGTTCCAAATACACAAAACCTCTCCAACGCACGAAGACGTGCTTAGACACATCCACGACCCATATCCAACGCCGATCAACACAGGAAGAACTCTTTATCTACACACGTAGATGAATTCCAGATTCTCCAAAGCACGCAGAACGCACATATGACGTTATCAATCGAAATCAAACCTCAAAAATCAAAATTCCTCACATCCAAACACTTCAAAACTAAACGAAATACTACACTATTCTGACTATAACAATATAAGATATTACATCTAAAGCTACAATCCACTCACCTGGACACCGAGCTAATAATCTAGTAGCGGTCCACCGGTAAAGGACTGGTCTCTATGGGAACTGAACAGAACTGACAATAGAGATTTATTACAACAGAGTCAGATATGGTACTATAGCATTATTGAATATGGATGCAATGCAGACTTGGACCCTCGAGGTCACTGAAAATCTACCCCGAATGAAAATCCATCATCCTCAACTCTAAATACGAAATGTACGTAAAATTACAGTTTGGTCCTCGACCAGTGAAAAATTACGTCTTAGTCCCCGAGACTTAACAAATTTCAAAACAGTCCTCAAAGTATCATGTGATTACTAATTAGACATCCATAAGTCAGAATCCTCAAATTCCTCTCCGAACTTCCAGAATTTAGCTTAATTTCTTAAAATTACAAATATGTTTCCAAGTTCTTCAAAATTACAAATCTAGACCTTGACACTTCAAAACTACAAATCTATACTCCCAATTTTCAGAAATTACAAGTCTAGAGTAATCTTCCTAGAAATTTACAAAACCATCTAGAACCATAAATTTACTCTCAAAAATACTGCACTCTCGATTTAACCGATAAATATCGAAACCAATCATGTATCCTGACTCTAATCGATCGAACATGAATCCAACCTCAGATTTGACAACGGTCCACAAAAAATTCATCAAATCTTTCGATTCAAAGCTTGAATCGTGTTTATCTAAGTCATATATGATATATTCTAGCATCCTCTAATATCCATTCATTAAGAATCATTCAAAAATTGAAACCCATTTCATTTTCGGCCTAAAATGCATTTTCATGAATCAATGCATGAAAATGAGTTTAAAAGGAAGAAATGATGTTGATCTTACCTCATATGATGTTAAGGAATGATGGGTTACCAAGGAGAGAGATACCCAGACAAGATTGAGAGAGTTTTGAGTGAAAATGGCGAAAAATGACAAAGAGGGTCGGGTTTGGGGTTTAAAAAGACAGGCTTATCAAAATGCACCGTTTGAGTGAAATAAAAAAGCAACATACGTCATTCTCATGCTCAACGTACGTTATTGTCATCCACAACATGCATCGCACACCATCAACGTACGTTGTGATGTATCCAGTAGCCACGGATTTGGAACAAACACAATACAACGTACGTCATTTATGCCAACGTACGTTGATCATCCTTGCACCCTAGATAACGTACGTCGTGGTTACCCAACGTACGTTATGCTCCTTGTCTAGATAACGTACATCTTGCTTGTCTCGACAATGTGCGTTGTTCATTACTCCAGCCACATCCTCGACGTTTCATGCTTCCAAACGTGTGTCGGATCTCCCTCAGGGTTCTATAACACTTAATCGTCAAAAATTACATATATAATTCATCATCAAATATCATATCATCCTCCAAATCATCAAATTATTTTTGAATGCACTCTTAAACATCCTCAAACATCGTCAAACACCAACATCACTTAAATCATTCGAGGTTCAAATAGGGATTGAACTAAGATCATTCAAAGTTGAATGTTGTTCCACCAAAGACCTTGTCGAAATTTGGTTGGAATGCTACAGAGAATTGATCGGAATAGACGGGGTATTACACACTCCTTCCCCCAAAAGAAATTCGTCCCCAAATTTTCCAAAGATTCAGATTAGAAGGATTACAGAGGCATATGGAATACTATCACCACTTTAGATTGAGGTCTAACATTAATCACCAAAAATCAAGTCACAATCCATGACCCTAATAAATCATCCACAGAGAAATTGGCTCACTCACTAACATACCAAGCTACTCGTACCAGAGTATACAGACACACAGAGAGGATGCAAACCATACAGGTATAGAGACAGATGGTATAGAAGCATGCAGAGACTGAGACAATTGATACAGACTTATATCTTACCAGAATATGAGAAGCACAAATCCTCAAGCACGTCTCAACAAAGTGAAGTCCCTTAAGAACCTCCACTGACATCCAAACAATATACCACCTTTGGTATCAGAGTACACAACTGCCCAAATTCACGAACCTATTCTCAGGGCCAAAATGACATGACAGAGCACAGACACAAACACTTATCAAAGATGAGACTTCAGAAGTCCCAACAGTTAGACATACACACGGAGAAAAAGGAAAGAGAGTCAGACGACTCCTAACAAAGTCACCCAGGTTCAAATATGCAATTGCAATTAGACCCTTTTGGCAACCACAAAGAATAAAGGAATGCAGCATATTCAGATGTTACATCCTACGATAGCTTGAGGTACCAAGAGAAATTACTCTTTGGATATCCAAATCCCAAGTTATATTCATAACTCCTA
>CAODLS010240662.1:0-14750 GCA_948243855.1 Flueggea neowawraea
AACAGAAGAGAAATAAGAGATACCCTTACTAAGCCTTGCTAATCATTATATATCTCTTCTCTACCTTTATAACCCATTTGAGCTATTTACTTGCTATTACATTCTAAGTTTGTGTGATCTTTAAATATGATATATCTTTAGGTTGATTTATAACAAGCTAGGTTATTTGCTTGAAGGTAGTTAGGTTTCCTAATTAAGTCTTAGAAAAACAAGAGTGGTAACTAATTCAGCCCACAAAAACTAGGGATAAGGTTTACTAGTTAAGCCTGTAAAAACTAGTGGCTTGATTTGCTTGTTTTGTCCTGAAAACAAACGAATATGGTTGACTAGTTCAGCCCGTAAAAATTAGAAATATGGTTTACTAGTTTAACCCGTAAAAATTAGGGACACGATTTTCTTGTTGAGCCAGTAAAAACAAGGTATAACAGTTTTGCTTGTTGATCCCGCAAAAATAAGTTATTGTAAACGATTTTCCTCCACCCAAAAGTGAGAAAATAGTTTATTGAACTCTCTATTGGATCTAGAGGAGTAGATGTAGGCCAAGAGGACCGAACCACTATAAATACTAGGCTTTTATTTTCTCTCTCCTTGACTCTCTTTACTTTGCTTTATATTTGCATTATTTAGTTTGTGAATTGATGGTTTTATTGCTTTTGCATTTATACTTTGATTTTGGTTTGAAAAGAACTTTGTTATTTGGTTTAACTTGCAAGAGTTTTCAACAAATTTTTTAAAATCTCTAAACTCTAATTCACCCCCTTCTTACAGTGTCATTCCATTGTTTATTAGGACCAAACCGTTGTTGCTTTCATTTATTCCATCCTTACTTCTCTTCATACTATGTAACGCCTCAAAAGCCAATATAAAGTTATAAGTGATAAACCTCCTTTCTACGAATGCACTATGCTTATTAGACATAAGGGTCGACATTAAGTTCTTTAGCCTTTTGGCAAGTACCTTTGCAATGATTTTATGCAAGACATGGAAGGAGATATGGGTGCAATTTGGTCATAGTATGTTGCACCTTCTTTTCGGTATTATAAGAGAAAGATTTTATTCAACTTGTCTGCAATTGACCATTCTAGAGGAAAAATATTTACATAAATCCATCATTTGTGAGCCCACTACATCCCAGAATGCTTGATAAAAGTCAGGATTTAGTCTATTCAGCCTTTGGGCTTTGATCGGGTTCATTGAAAAAATGGCTTCCTTGAATTCCATGGGGGGGAAATCCACTACAAGAAGACTGTTTTACTGATTTGAGGCTTTCGATAGAACTAATTCTAACACAAACTCCATCTCTTTTGAAGAGGAAGAAAACAATTTAACAAACTAATACTTCATAAGCTCTTCCACACCCAAACCCTATCTTTTCTTAATTCCATTCTCATAAACCAAGGTCATGATTTTATTATTTCTTCTACGCGCTAAAGCTTTATGATGAAAGAATTTGGTGTTTTGATCTCCTTGTTATAACCATAACGCTTTTGATCATTGCCACCAATAAACTTCCATTTGATCATATAGCATGTTTAACTCCCTTTTTGTTTCATTCTGCATGGAAGCAAACTTTGGATCCCTCTTACGCTTCAATCTCATTAGCTTTATTCTCATATCCTTAATTTGACCATAAAAAGCCCACTTCCAATCTCCTTTCCAACTATCAAGTTTATTAGCACACATCCATAGTTTAACCAGTACATTACCATTTCCATCTTGTGCCCAATGGTCCTCAACAATTTTCCTCATGAATCCAATTATTCTCAAATATAAAGAGTTTAATGGGTCTAAATTTCGTACCTGAAAAGGCAGCAGGATCGGGGAATGGTCGGAATAAGATGAGTGAAGGTTAGTAACATGATTATGGTCGAATCTCCTCCACCAATCTAGGTTAGCAACCGCGTGGTCTAATTTGTCCTCCAGCCATTGTGATGTACTTGCTCTCTTCTCCTAAGTGAAACTATAACCACATATTTGAATCTCCGTCAACTCATAGTCTATTAAAGTTTTTTGGGGGTTTGGTGGACGACCATTTTTTTCATGATGGTAGAGGATAGAGTTGAAGTCACCTATGACACGCCAAAGACCTTGATGGGCTGAAGGAGATTCCAAAACTATGTTTCGCATCCTCTATATGGTTCTCCATAAAAACCTGCTAACAACTATTGTGGGAAGTTATCCAGACTCACAAGAACATCTATACATTTCTTTGAATAAGACACCAGATTATACATCTACGCTTTCCTCCAAATTAAGGCCAAACCATCTAAGACCACTGGAATTGACAACAAAACACCCTTCAAACCTCAAATGTCTCTTGATGTTGTCCATTTTTCAAAAATTGGCTCAAGTCTCCTTTCAAAGGATGAGACACTGTTTATCGACTATCTAAAGGTCCAAAAGTGCTTGTATGTCTTTTGAATTCCCAATGCCCCTGCAATTCCACCTTAACGTGGCTATGAGTAAGAGAGAAAAAGGAAAGAGGGGATATCAACCCCGATTCAATTTTAAGTAAAAGAAAAGTAGGGTATTAATTGATTCTAGCGAGGTAGATGAAATTATTTATAGAAGGGTTAAGGGTTAAGGTTGGAAGCAAGGAAATCAATGCTTTAGGATAACTACTTGGATAAAAACCAAGACTCACTGGAACTTCAATAGCCAAGACAAACGAGACAAAACGAATTGAAAATGGAAATAAACAAAGTGGTAGACTAGCATACTACTTGCCTACTTGAGAAGAGAGATGAGGGAGATCGGTGATTCAGGGATTTAGAAGGTGCGATGGTAAGGTTTCCATTTTTCCTAGTGAGTGAAGCTAACTTTTTATTCGTTTTGTTCAGTTTGTTTGATTTTGTAGTGCCAAACTGAACTATCTCAAAATTACTGATACTTCTTAAAACAAAAATCAAAGGGTTAATTTTATTTACGGTCACTCTAAATTTACGGTCACATTTGTTTTAGGAAGGTCATCGAAATATGATTCCATTCCTAGACGATCACTATGGCCGGATTTTAGAAATCGTCGGGCCGAAAAATCACTAAACAAGCCACGTCACTTAAAAATACCACGAGGATGCCACGTGAAAATCTAACTAGAAATCAACTTGGAAAATCGACCTGTAACCAAAAGCCGAAAGTAAACCATCCCACCCAAACCACCTGCTCAAGTCCTCCCTTTCCTCCAGCCAGGTTTCTTGATCGGCCGAAAACTCGCAAATTGGACGCAATTTTGTGGCGATTCCAAATCAGTTTTGTTCCTTTTCATATCTCCGACCAATCCATGCCAAAATTTTTAAGAAAAATCAACTGGACAAATAAATAATATTCAACCAAAAATGCCAATAAAGCTAACACATTGAAGTAGATTGCTACTAACCTTTATGTTTTCTTTCAAACTGAAGTACATGATCACTGTAGCAAGAAAGATGAAAGTGAGCTCACGAACCATATGGAAGTGAGTTGGAAAAATCAAATTCTATTTGAGAGGCCCATTAATCTCTCTCGCTTTCTTTTATTATTATTTTTTTCTTTACTTTTTGTTTTTTCTTCTTTTATTTTCTTTGATTTGCAATTCCTTTGTTTCAATTTTCAGAAGACTCACAAGGTTCCAACAATTGAAAAAACCAACTTGATTATGGGTTTTTTTTTCCAATTTTTGATCTACAGCTCAGGTACTTATTGTTCTTACTATTTTCTTATTCTTGTTCATCAATGTACATGTAATTAAGTTCAACTCCTGTTGCTTGAATGCCAGTTGCCTTTTAATAGCAGGAAAAATGATTGATTATTGTAAATCTAAATTTTCTAATTTTCGGTCAGATCTGGTCGGGTAGTGGGCTGAATTAGGTTTCAATTTGGGTCAGTTTTTAGTTTGCTTTTGGGTGGATAGGCACATCAGCATTCACGTGATATTTTTAAGTGATGTAACATGTCTAATCATTCTTTTTAGTCCTGCAATTTTTAAAATTTGGCTATAGTGATCCTCTGCAAATGAAAATCGATTTTGAACGACCTTCCTATAATAAATATGAGTTTAGTGACTTTGCTGTAATATTGTTAAATTTAGGATAACCGTAGATAAAATTAAACCAAAAATCGAACCAATGAAAAAAACTTATGAATCGAAACCAAATTAAAAAAAAAATCGATCGGTTCGATCCGGTTAATCGGTTCGGTAATTCTGGTTCGAAAGAAGCCTGAAAGGACGAAGTTATGCTTTTCCCTCTTGCCTCTCCTCCCCCACGCAGCCGACCTCTGTTTCTCATCGTTTACTCCCCCACCAACACTCCGCTGAGTAACAGAGCACAAGCGTCAATGGACAACAACGACACAGTGTCTTCCGGCAAGCAACAGAGCGATGCAGATAAGAAACAGGAAGCCGAAGAAGAAGAGCAAGTGGTGAATCCGTGGGAAGTCTCCGCAAAAGACGGCGGCAAAATCGATTACGACAAGCTAATCGACAAGTTCGGTTGCCAAAGACTTGACCAAGCCCTAATTGACCGCGTCCGCCGCCTCACCAACCGCCCTCCCCACGTCTTCCTCCGCCGTGGCGTCTTTTTTGCGCACCGTGACTTCAACGAGATACTCGACGCCTATGAGAGAGGCGATAATTTTTATTTGTATACTGGACGAGGTCCCTCCTCTGAGGCATTGCATTTGGGCCATCTCGTCCCCTTCATGTTTACCAAGTAAGTTTTGTTTCCGATTTTGAGCTCCCATTTCTTCAGTGCTACTCTATGAGTATGTTCATAACGTAATTTCAATAAAAATCTGAACTATTTGTTGGATTTGCTCGAGTGGAGATGAAATAAAATCAACTTTTGATCAAGCTCTAATTTTGTTCTCTGCCATTGTATGAGCGTTTCTTTTCTTCTTTCAATTTTTGTTATTCGGAACTTAAGTTTCAAAGAGCATTAAATTTTGTTGACTTTGTAATTGAGAGTTTCTCTGAGTTGAAAATTTTCATTGAAGTTTCCATTTTTAGTTGAATTTAAAATGAGTGATTGGTATCACCAATGGCCATATTATGTGGGACGAATCAGGCTTTGTATTTTTGCATTCATACTTATTCGAAATAAAGAAAAGTTAACTCCTGTATCAGTGGATTGGTTAAATTGGAGAAAAAAAAAATTGGATTATGTGTTAGGCATTGCTGCAAGCTGAAAATTCTCATCAGCATTGGCATTTTTGTTGATTCTAAACTAAGTAATTTGGCTAGTATATTGAATGGTTTGATTATGTGGAACACCTTATGTTCAGTGGTGCTATCCTGGTTACTGATTAAAGGTTTGATATTGTGTGGATTGGTTTCTAGCATGACGAACGTTGTGTTGATCAAATAATGTTATTACTGGAGTTGTATTTGATCTTTGAAGTTATGATCTAGTTTCAAGATCCTGGGCAAATGCTTGTGGGTAATTGGGTTCTGTAGTTTATCGGAGATACAATTGGGATGGATTTCTTGGAGTTTTCAAAGGTTTATTTTCCAATGAAAATTCAAACTTTTGTTTCATTGAGACGGATGTTCTTATGTATATTGTCTGGTAATTTAACATACAAGAGTCCATTGGGTATTTGTATGAAAGAATCTTGTTGGTGATTCCTTGTTAATTTTGTTCAATAAACAAATAAAACTTATCACGCAAGTTTTTTTTCCTTTTTTATTTTTCTCTTGCGACTATGCTTTCAGGTATTTGCAGGATTCATTCAGGGTTCCTCTTGTTATACAACTTACTGATGATGAGAAGTGCATGTGGAAAAACCTCTCTGTGGAGGAGAGCCAAAGACTTGCCCGTGAAAATGCTAAAGACATCATTGCATGTGGATTTGACATTTCTAAAACATTCATCTTCTCAGATTTTGCTTATGTTGGTGGGTAAGTTGAACATAGGCATTTAAATAGATGTCTCAATATTCTATTTGATATTTCTCAAATTGATAACATTATTATTTGTATGCATTCCATTGCTTTTAGTTTGCTTTGATGGAGTCATGGCGACTTCTTGCATACTTTCTGTGGGTAAATATCTCTGATGTAATTTCTTAGTTCTCATATTTGAGTGTTTTAGGGTTTTGTGATTCCATCAGATTGTTATTATATTTGTGTGCACATGCATGTGCCTGCTTAAACACAGATATTTTAAGCTTGTTTCGAAATGGCTTAAGTTTCTCACAGTCCAATCTATTCGGTGGTTGATAAAAAAATATAACCATATACTTTTGATGTGATTCATATGGTATATCCTGATCTAGTGCATGCCTCTGCTTGTATGCTAGTTTTTTTTTTTTCATATGCCCAGTTGTTCATTGAAGTATTCAAGCTTGCCCGAATGAGTTTTCGCTTCTTATTTTACATGTAACTATGCTGACTGACTGATTTCACATGAAAATAATTTGCGTAGTTCCTTCTACAAGAATATGGTCAAGGTTGCAAAGTGTGTCACGTACAATAAGGTGCTTATTTTCTCCATATGAAATTTTTTTTTCTATATGCTTCCCTGTTTCTATTCCTTTGGACTTTTGGTATCAATTTGAACATATTACATATTGTTTGTGATGTCCAGGTTGTGGGTATTTTTGGTTTCACTGGTGAAGATCATATCGGGAAAGTTAGTTTTCCACCTGTTCAGGTTAGTTTCTTTCCTTGGCTAATGTGCAGTTTTGCTGTTATGCACATTGTTTCAGCTCTATATTTTAAATGTTCCGTTTGTTCATAGTGAATACTTTTTAATATGCCATGATACTCAACTCTTTATTTTCGAAAATCAATTTTATCTGACTAGCATAGTTAGAAGAAGACTTTAGCACTTGGGCTCTCTAAATGATAAGTTTAGAAAAACATGCTTAGAGTAGTGTTAAAGTTACAGAACAGAGTCAATGAATAGCCCAGTATAAGATATATTATGAATGCCATCAATTTATTAAAATGAAAATTGTTAATGATCTTGAACCCTCGGAATACATGTAATATTTTCTGCCAAAGCACATTACCAATAACCATATGGGAAGTTAACAGTGCACAGAATCTATTCCATATAATGGCACTGAAATTCAAAAAAATTAGAAAAGGAAAAGGTTAATGCTTTCCATATGTTGATTTAAAATTGGTTTTGATTTCTGATTGCTACTGATACAGCAAAGTTTCAAAACTCTAGCACACATTTTGAATAGATATTTAATAATTGATGAAAGCTAATGGAGCACGCCTATTCTATTGATCTTTTTACAATATTATCAACTGGATTAATTATTGGTAGTTCTCATTAATGGTGGAGAAACATGCCAAGAGAACTTACATTCGTATGAAGGGAAAAGAAAACATGCGTGAAAAATACCCCTAAAGTCTTAAATCCGTGAAGCGATTCTTATCCTGCAAAACAAAAATCTCAATTTGTGCACAACATTTCTGTTTGGGCTGGATATTTGTTGCACCAAGCAATCTTTTGTTGCAATACCTGAAACACTTTTGGCCTTTGCTGTTATTGAGTGAAGGAACTTTATGGAAACCATGAAAAATGGAAATAGATCAACTTTTGTATTCATGTTGTTTTTCTTATGATACATATGAGTGTACATGGATTCAGTGACCAAAAACTTAGTACGTGGAGTTGATCCAACAATTTGTGCTAATGCAGGCAGTTCCATCGTTTCCTAGCTCATTCCCACACTTGTTCTCAAGCAAAGATGATCTTCGTTGCTTAATTCCTTGTGCAATCGACCAGGTCAGACAGTCTCAATATTGAAGGGTTATGTAGATTGTTAAATGCTAATCAAAATATAACTGCTTTGCAGATTTATAGTGTTTGTTCTTTTAACTGTTTGCTGTTATTCATATTGGCAATTTATTTTTGCAAATATGGTGACAGAGTATTGATGTAAACATCAATTCATTGGACTGATCAAAGTGAACTGTGAATTTAATTGTTGATCTTTTTGCTGTATTGGTTGCGTTAAGAGTTAGAATTGAGTTCTTCACTGTTCTGTTGTGATATCATGGATGATTCCGATAGAGTAGTGTCTCTTTTTGTGAAAAGCTTATAGTGGTTTGTGGAGTGATTATCTAGATTCTGTTAAATGTGTTTTTTAATGCTATATGTCAATTAATTGATGTATTCTGCATATCAATCTGAATTTTGTGGTCTGGCTTGAATATTCTTTCAGTTTTTGAGTCTGGGGAAGTATGAATTCATTTGCTAAACTCTGGGATAACATCTATAGTATGTCATAATTTATCTGTGAAGCCATTCATATATGTTGATGACTTTAATTGTGACAGGGAACTGGCTGCTAACAATTTTACTTGTAATAAGAATGCCTGTAAATGAGCCTCCTTTCTTACATTTTGCTTTATTATTTTTCAGGATCCATATTTCAGGATGACACGAGATGTCGCTCCTCGGATAGGATATCACAAGCCTTCGTTGATTGAGTCAACATTTTTTCCTGCCCTGCAGGTATTTAGACGATTTAGCATCGAGTCAGTTTTTCTCTGCAATTTTTAAGACAGTAAAAATATTTGCTACATGCGAATTTGCTTATACAGCTTGGACAATTCCTGCCATAAATATTAGGGCATGTATAAGAAGCATTTGAGCTATTTATTATTCTGTGTTTGATCATTCTTTTACTGCTTGTTCAATTTTGAAGCTCAACTCCTTTTTCCTTTGAATCATTTTTCTTATTGTTAATAGTTAGGAATTCAATTAGTTTATTATATTGTATAACCAAATAACTTTGGGATGCCATTTAATTTTAGTGCTATTCAGTAAAAGGCTTCTCTAGAATTAGTTCGCATATAATGTTCCTTTAGAGTCTAATTGTGTGACACTGGAAGATTGCAATGACAAATTATGTATTATGTGACTTATGCATTCTAAATCTTTGCTATGCCATAACCTAAAGAGTATGACATTGTGAATTGTTTGATGAAATGGCCAGTGGAGCCACATTCACGTACTTACATGAGCATGAGACTTGCATTGATTTATGCATAGCTTGGCCCACTAACATCACTTAACAGTGCCTTTCTATGTATACATGCAGGGGGAGACCGGAAAAATGTCAGCTAGTGATCCAAATTCTGCTATATATGTGACTGATTCTGCTAAAGTCATTCAGAACAAGGTATTGTTGCGAAAAAGGCATCCTAAGTAGATATTTTCTCAAAAACTCAGGCACGCTTATAAACTCTCTCACAGATGCTCATAACACTTAGAAAGTACAAATCTTCCAAACAAATCTGGAAATTTAGGGCGTTTATTGACCTTTTACTGGAATAATTATTTTCTGCATGTGGGTAGCCAATCTGTCAATATTAAATCATATATACGCTTTTCATCAAATGTGATAATACGGTTGCTGTTGCTGGCAAGTTTATGTGTGTATTTTTGTCCCTTCCATGACTGCAATCTTGCAGCTGTGACCATGAACAATGAAGTCTTTCTTTCTTTTTTATTTTTTTCTTTTGTTTTCTCATTTCATGGGAAACAAGGATGGGAGCTAAGCCGTAGCTGAACAAGTCTGATAAATTTGCCACACTTTCATAAATTGTGATTGTTTTTGTAAACTCTGGGATAACATCTATAGCTAAGCATAGAAGGGAATGCCAAAATGAGAACTTCAGAAGTAAATTTTTCCATGTATTGTCACAAGTGTGCACGCGTACACACACATGTCCATGATTTTGGGTACTCTCTTTTTAGATATGTTTGCCATTATCCGCTACGGCTATGGTATTATTAGTGTCTTGGCATCCATCGGATGGTTGGTCGGATAGCTAAAAGAAATGTAAATTACTATAATGGTCAAGCTAATTTCGTATTTGGACTTAGTTTGTGGGGTTATTGATGCTTTTGTTTAGTATGATGCATAATGATGTGGTCATTAATGGTGAGTTTGTTTGATGCCTACAGATAAACAAATATGCATTCTCTGGTGGACAAGATTCTAGAGAGAAGCACATGCAACTGGGTGCAAATCTTGAGGTAATAAACCTTTCTGCTTGTTCGTTAATTCAGGAATGCAAAATTCAACTTTAAATTTTTATTTTTTGTATCAAAGGGATAAACTCAAGATTTTATGAGATTTATTTTCTTCACCACTCACGGTTTTTTTTAATCCTTATTATCTGAATCAATACATGAATTGTGTTTCAAATAATTTTTTTTTATCAATGTCAATGGGGAGACACCAATTCCTTGGGGGAACGAAAAGCAAGAAAGTAAAAGGACTGGAGTGTGTGAAAGGGAGCAGTCTTGCTTGCTTCTAAATGTTTGTTAGAAAATTATCAGGGCCACGTCCTGTAATTTCATCATTGGGTTTTTGTTGGTTATTTAAACTGCTTATGAAATGGAAAGTGCTGAATAATTATTCCATGTGGCCATTGTTCAGGTAGATATACCCATAAAATATTTAAGTTTTTTCCTGGAGGACGATGGTGAACTTGAACATATAAAGAAGGTGAGTTCCTTTATGTAGTATAAATTTAGCTTCTGATAAACAGATGTCATTTTACTCCTACTTCATTCCGTCTGTCTGGCTCATTCATTATTCTCAAACTTTCCTTTATCTAGGAATATGGTGCCGGCCGCATGTTTACAGGAGAAGTGAAGAAGCGCCTCGCTGAGGTTTTGACTGAAATGGTAGAAAGACATCGTGCAGCTCGGGCTGCTGTAACAGATGAAGTAAGTCTTCTCTAAGCCTTTAATATTTTCTTTAGATGGTGGATCTGCAATTCCTGTTGGCAGGGCTTCTAATCAAATGTGATGAACGTTGCAATTTACATTTCTTCATGTTTTCTGCTATCAGATGGTGGACGCATTTATGACAGTGAGACCTCTTCCCAATATGTTTGACTGAAACTAGCATTGGTATGCCCAAGCTTCATTTGAACAATCCATTAATTTAGACGACACTAATGTCATTCACATGGCAGGCAACACAGTTTAAAACTGGATCAGAAAATTGCCAAAACTTTTTTTTTATTCTTTTGGGTTAGATGAATGAAATTTATAAATTACATAAAACAATCATACCCAGAATACAAGGCTGTTTGTTTTTTACGTTCTCCAAGCTTTTAAGGTCGAGTTTCATTGATCATATGTTTAAAGGGAAATAGATTGTGCTATTTTTCATTTAAAAAGGATCTCAAAAACAGAATGTTTTATTAATTATTTTAGGAGAAGAAAAGAAAAAAAAAGGATATCAAAAACAGAATGGATGGGCAATCTGTAGTGCAGAATTATTTTTGTTTTGGATAGCATGCCAATTTGTGGCAAAGCTCTAAGTAGGCAGAAAGTGCTGAATATATGTCTTTCATGACAAGTAGGGTTTGTCTTGTTCTTGGAACAGGGGTGTGAGAGTGAGTTAGCGTGAGGTTTGTGTCAGGTTTTTTCTGAGTGTTTTAGGTTTGTTTCGGTCTCTGTTAGGGTTTCGTTATTTCTCCTATGGGACGACCTTTCTCGTGCGTATGCATCTCTGGGGTTGGAAGTGGAGGATGAAGACGATGAGTTAGTTTCGGCACCTACAATACCAGCAGCTCCAGTCGTTAATCCCCCATGGACGTTGTTAGGAACCTTTTGGCCTAAAAGAGAGGCGAGTTTAATCCAGTGAAGCAAACTTTGGCGACTCTATGGCGATCTGTGTGTGCGGTTCGTATCACAAGGGATGATGAAAATCGTTTTATGTGCTTGTTTTTAAATGAGATTGATATGGAACTGTGCTTGACGGGAGTTGGTGGACGTTTGACGAGAATGGGATTTTAGATGAAACTGATATAGTTAGGATGGATGAGAGCGGGGGTAATGAATTAGTGGCAGGTGAGGTGAAGCGACATCATGTTGAAGGGGATTTAGAAGGTGGAAGAGCCAAGGCTGTGGATGGTTGAGTTGAGCAGTCGGAAGGTTGGGTTGGTTCATGATGGGTCTGAAATGTTCGCTGGGCACCAGTCTGGTTTATGGTTGTGGTTGAGCTTTGGATATGGTTGGCTTGAATGTGGGTTCAAAAAACGCACCAGGCCACCAGTAAGGGGACTGGTTTTGAGGGTTTCATGGGCTGGACAACTCACAGACAATTCGTATGCTCCATCAACTTCGAAAACCAGACTTTTTTCTTTGGGAAAATTACCTCCTCTATCAAATTTACCATTTTAATTGTCTCCTCACAACAATTGTTTTTTTTGTTATGTTAAAGACCGACTTGCTTAACTTTTTCTACGCAACTTCCGTAAAAGTCCATTTTTCTTTTTTTAAAAAAATTATTTTATTCAAAATTTTTATTTGTCTTTGTTCTTATTTCTCATTTAACTCTCTTTCTCTCTTTTATTATTGTTACTCAGCTCTTCCTCACCTCTCTCATCTCAACTTCTTTTTCCTTCACTGCCTCTCTCATCCCTGCTTCTTCTTCCTCCGTCGCCTCTCTCATCCATCCTTATCTCCTCTCTTTGTCTTGTTTTTTCTCTCCCTCATCCTCGCTCTCCTCTCTTTTTCTTGCGTCACTCTCTTCTTCAAATTCGCGCCTCTTGTCTTCTCCGCCGCTATTTTCGTCGCGGATCTTCTCTTCTCTACTGGTTTCGTGTTTCCTTTCCACGTCTCCTTTCTCTATGCTCGGCCTTGTCTATGTTTGCTCTCTCTAATCTCGTTTTGCTCACTCTTTTCCTCAGTTTTCTCTTTGTTGAGTTCAGTTTTGATGATGATGAATGCAAAACATCTATGAAATAGGTGCAAAGCTGCAGACTTGCTCATATCTAGCTATAAAGCACCTTATGAGTCATCTAAGCACATTGAAGGACGCACAACTATGTTCTAAGTACACAACAGAGCCTACAAAGCACGTAGACGTGTATGACAGTGAAGGCAGAAAGCATCAGCTCTTTCTCTACGTACGCAGTAGTTGGTGCTACGCACGTTGACGAGCATTCAGATTAAAGAGAAAAAGGTCAAAGCACGCAGAGACAAGTTGAAGGATGAACAAGGCGCGTTGAAGAGAAAAAATGTGATCTTGAAAGAAAAGATCAACGCACGTAGATAGATCAGCAATACACGTAGACGAGATGAGTTGGACTAGCTGACAAGGCCAAGATGCTTCGCAGGAATTTGAATTTGAATATCTCTAACACAAATCACATGCAAAATCAAAGGTGCAGAGGTTGATCAGACGACTACACACGCAGAGCAGAGTGCAACGCACGTAGGAAGCCATTGGGTGGAAAGTGTTCATTCTGGAATTCAAAGCAATGTACGTAGAAAGTGGTACTATGCACATAGAACTCAAGATCAACGCACGCAATAAAGAAGCAACGCACATAAATGTTGATCTACATAAAGCCGAGACCACTTGAGTTCTATCAATGCACGTAGACTTGCATACACAGCACGTAGAACTCAGATGGAACGAAGAACTACGCACGTAGAAAAGGAACAATGCACATAGTAAAGGGTGACATCAGTACTGAGCAGAATTTGTCTTATTCTACAATGGCTACTTCAAGGCTCCAACGGCTATTTCAAGGTTCCAATGGCTATATTTCGAAGAGTATTTATAAATAGACGTCTAAAAACAGAAGAGAAATAAGAGATACCTTTGCTAACACTTGCTAATCTTTCTATCTCTCTTCTCTCCTTTACAACCCTTTTTGAGCTATTTACTAACTATCCTATTGTTGGGTTGGTGTGAGTTTTAATCTATTATATCTTTGGGATTAAATTTGTAACAAACAAGATTATTTGCTTGGGGTAGATAGGTTTTTTAGTGAGCCTTAGAAAACTAGAGCTTCGATTTACTAGTTAATCTCGCAAAAAACTAGGTGTTCGGTTTACTAGTTAATCCCGTAAAAAACTAGGTGTTCGGTTTACTAGTTAATCCTGCAAAAACTAGGTGATTGGTTTGCTAGTTAATCCAGCAAAAACTAGTGGTTTGGTTTGCTAGTTAATCCCGCAAAAAACTAGTTGTAAACGGTTTCCCTCCATCCAGAAGTGAGGAGATAGTTGATTGAACTCTCTAGTGAATTTAGAGGAGTGGACGTAGGTCAAGATGACTGAACCACTATAAATATTGAGTGTTGATTTTCTCCCTTACTCTCCCTTACTCTCTTTATTTGATTTACATTTGCATTTGATTCATTATTGAGTGTGTGGATTGGATCTTTAGAGCTTCCGCATTCGACTTTGATTTTGATTTAAAAAAAATTTGTTATTTGTTTTAGTTTGTAAAATATTTTTCAACAAAGTTTTTGAACCTGCTAAAAATCTAATTCACCTCCCTCTTGGAGTGTCATTTCCACTGCATATTGGGGCTCTACACTCTCCTCTCTCTGGCGACATATCTGGTTTTTGTTGTATTGTTTGATGCATATTTGTTCGTTTTTGTGTTGTTTGATGGAAATGATGGCGGCTTGTTAAATGTATGCTAGGGTTTCGGTTTGATTTTGTGGTTGATGCTAGTTTTGTTGTTCTTATGGTTAATGCTTGTTTTTGTGGTTGTTTTTTACTGTTCTTTACTAGGGTTTTACTAGTTTTTTAAGGAAATTTTTTTAAAACATTTATTTTTTAAATTAAAAGTTTTTAAGAAATTTATTTTCAATTTTTTAAAAGTTGTAGTAAGTTTTATTAAAAAAATAGAAGGGTTATTTTAAGTTTATTTTAGGTTTAAAGAGGTTTATTTAAGGATTTTAAATGGTTTATTTTAGGTTTATTTTAAGTTTTTTATTTTATTTAAAAGGTTTATTTCAGATTTATTTTAAGTTTATTTTAGGT